>JANHZU010005056.1:17177-30382 GCA_032468055.1 Acrochordus granulatus | reverse complement strand
TCCATTCTGGGTTAAAAATTCAAGATATGGTTTCACATAGCCTTTTCTGGACCTTAACTTCTAGAATTCCTAGTCCCCACATTCATTGCTGAGATTTCTGGGACTTGAATCCATACATCTTGAGGATGCACAAGGTGGGTAAGATGTGGCTGTGCTCTGTGAACCTAGCACAGTTACAACTTAGTAAACCACTGTTCAGTGAACCATGGCTTAGGATGATGTGTCAACCCAATAATCCTCTGCAGACTTTGTAATCCCTTTAAAACATGTGTCAGTTGACTTCTAAGTCCTAGTGTAGGAGCTGGTTTTGCAAGAAACAGCAAAGAGCCTGAAACTACACGAGTCCATTGCAATTACAAGGGACAAGTGGTAACCCTCCTTCCTGCCTTTTGCACCATGCAAGTGGGAGAAAGATGTCCAATAATCAAATTTTAATTGCACTATAAATTTAATTATACATAGGGATTACATTTCAGACTTGGCAATCCCTGGAATTATTTATAATTGCTTTCTCAGTTCTTACAGTTAGTTTGTTTATCAGACATCTGATCAATGCTTGAGCATCTTCCTGTTCTAATATCAGCCGAGATAGGTTTGAACAGCTAGTATTACAAGGGAGAAGAGCTTTCTCCTTATTGTTCTTATTTTTTATAAAACATTCATTGTGGTGTACTCATTTATATTTATATGCCTTTTTCTTTTTTTTAACTTTACTTTCTTGGTATTTTCACCTCTCACTTTTGTTGAAATTTCTGGAGGTAATCTAACAAATGGGTAGAAATACCAAATGCAAGCCAGAATGGCTTAAGCGCTGTTAACACTAATTCATGCTCTAACTCCAACCATTTTGGAAATTCACCAGATGCATTTGAGGTATTTGAGAATTGGGGTATGATAAAGGTAAAGATGACCCTGCCAGTCATGACCAACTCTAGGGTGCGGTGCTCATTCCTGTTTCAAAGCCGAAGAGCCAGTGTTCATCTGAGGATGCTTCCATGGTCATGAGGCCGGCATGACTGGATGCTAAAGATACATGGACACTGTTACCTTTCCCAACGGAAGAGGCAGTACCTATTCATCTACTCGCATTTGCATGCTTTCGAACCGCTAGGTGGGCGGGAGCTGAGGCGGAACAGCAGGAGCTCGTCCTGCTGCACAGCCATGCCGGGTCTTGAACTCGGGCTGCTGACTTTCCAGCTGGCAAGCTGAGCTCAACTGCTTATGCCACCACGCCTCAGTATTGGGGTATGGGCAGGCATGAAATTTAAGGAATCTAGTGGTGATACATTAAAAGCAGGAAAAATGTTAGATCCCAGTCTCTTAAGGGAACCAGTTGTTTGTATTTTTCATGCTTCTAGGTTAGTTGAGTTGATTATAGGAATGCATTAGCCAGATTCTCTTCATCCTCCCAAATTAGGTTCTTTTCACACTGAAGAAAATGGGGAAATGCAGACCTCTTGCCCTTTTCCAATGAATCCAAAAACAATCTCAAAACTTCTAATCTACCAGCTCCCATAGTTCAATAGAATTCATTTTTATTCGAAGATCAGACCAAGTGTCATTGCCACGACACTTAATACCAATTTCATATAATCATTTGAGTGATCTCACCCAATGATATCTAAAACTGGGGAAACAGCGAGAGCTTATCTTGCAAAAGAAAACCCTCAAAGTAGTGTTTAGAAATGGATCAGTGGAGAAATGATAAAAAATAGAAAATGGCTACCACACATCATCTTGGCTCTTTCTTCTAGAGCCTTGAAAAAGACAAAATGTGAAATATTCATTTAACTACATAGTTGAAAGCCATGAAGTTGGGTTCCATTCCTGACAACCTTTGAGCAAATGCTCATCCTTTCAATCTGTCTTCAGCAATAACTTATACTTCCTCCAAGGATGTTCCAGTGATCTTCATCCTGTCCATCTGCCTCCCCTTTCTACTTCTTTCAGTCTTGCCAAGGATAGTGATCCATCATCTCACATCTCATGTCAAAATATGTGAGTTTCTGCTTATTGATCATTGTCTCAAGAGAGCAGCCAGTTTTTATTTGCTCCAGGATTAATTGACTAGTTCTTCTTGCAGTCCATGGTGCTCCTAGTAACCATCCCTAAATCCATAATTCAAATGTGTTTATTTTCTTTCTCTTCCTCTTTCTCAGACTTTCACAGCCATCCGTTATCACTATAAAGATCATTGCTTCAACTATTCTTGTCTTTGTTGTCATAGAAATATCCTTATCCTTTATGATTGTGTCTAAATTTGTCATTGCCCTAAGATTAATTTTCTCTTTACTTTCCCGTCATATTGTCCACTGTTAGTTATTCTTGAGTACATGAAAACAATGCAGCTAATCACCTTAGTTTCTCTACTCTCAACTGCAAATTCATTAATCAAACTGGCTGATAACTACCTTTGTGTTCTAGTATATAATGTTAACACAAATACCCCAGTTTGCATTCATAATTAATACTTACAGTTTTATTTATTTATTTCCACAATTGTTGCACTGTCCCAAGGTATCAATTCTGGTCAGTCAACTGTATGTGAAATAACTTAGTAAATCTCACAGCCTTACATCAACATAAGATTGTCTGATCATCATCAGATCAGACCAAATGTCCTCTTAAAAAGGAAAATAATCTTCCTTCCTTTTGGTTCACAAAAGACTGTTGTTTTCATATCTCAAATTGTTAAATAACGTTGGCCTTCTGTTTGGTTTCTACTTGTCACATCTTCCAATCCTACTGTTCCTAAAATATATACATTGTACTGTATAAGTGAAATTGTACATCTTTGTAACTCTTCTTTCTCTGTTCTGACTCTTCTCTTTCTCCAAATGTACTACTAAGGATGGGTTCTCATTCATTGTAAAAGTTGCTCAGAGATTTTGGCACACCTATTACTAACCAGGTTAGGAAAATGTAATTGTAGCATTCACATAATCTGCTTTTACTAAGACAAAGAAATAATTGCTGGGCTTTCACAAACTACCCAACCCATTTTGGCCTCCTTTTGTATACTGTACAAACTCAACAATTGGACTAAATTATATACAGCAACATTAGATTAAAGGATTTAAACATTTTAGTGGGAGGAGATGCTATGAATAGTTATGAACATTTCAGGAATGAATATTCTCCTTCAGTCCTGAATTAAGATCCCAAATGATTTTAATAGGCTGGAACATGGCTGCAACGAACACAAGGGGAGTCAACTAAGATAAATGAAGGTCTTGCAATTCTAGCATAGATATAGATGGCAGAAATCAGACTTGGCAGCAGAAAATGTGAAGAGGATCCAACTGCCTGAGTGGATAAGCTGACTATAAGCCAGTAGTGCGATGCATCTGCTAAAAGAATAGAAAAAGCAAATTTTAGACTGTATTAAAGGAGACAGCATTCAGTACTTTGAAAACTTCTACAAGAAATGTTTGAACCTGGAAACGTGAATGTTTGGGAGAGATCTCCTCCAGACAGAAGATGGATTAGCGTTATTTTTTTGAGTGGAAATGTCAGACATGCAGATTTGGGCTAAATGTTAAGAGAAATTTCCTAACTGTAGAAATTGTTCAGTGGTGAAACAGCTTGCCTGGAGAGCTGGCAGAGCTATGAGATGGACAGTCACTTGCCAGGAATACTGCCATTTCATCCTTCATTGAAGATCCTGCAATGAGCAAGTGGCTGGACTAAATCACCTCCAAGGCCCCATTATGATTTAATGAGGCATCTTTTATTGGTTCCTACCTATAGTTGCAGAAGCAGATTATGGAAGGCAGCAGCTTTTGCACAGCTTCAAGGAGGAGAAGCCACCATCTAATTTGCAGTTGCTGCAAATGGCTTCAAAGAAACAATCCAGAGCTTTATTTTTTCCTTATTTTTGTCAACATTAATCTTGTCCTTCTGGTACTGGTGCTATTCAGAGGAAGACTGCAGGTCAGACTTGTGCAAGGTGCATCAGCCATATGCATCTCACATTTATTTATTTTGAGCTGCCTGACTCCTAAGGGAGGCCAAGTGGTACCAGGTGGTCCACTGAAAATACTGCTTTCTTAGCTACTGATATTAAATCTGCTTCTCTTGGCATTTGGGGCTACAAGAGGATTTCAGGTCTCTGGCTAATGGGAAGATCAGATCTTGCCACCAAACACAAATGTATACCTAGCTAAGGAGAGGGGGTCTTAACAGCTGGTAGAACATCATCTACTTTCTCTGGATTCAGAAGCTAAGCAGGGTCTCAAGGATGAGTAAAGGGGTATCAAAGTTCTATGCTAAACAGAGAAAGGGAAAAAAACATTTTGAAAGAAGGTAGTACGAACCATTTCACCCTATTGCCAAGAACATTATCATTGTGTCTGTGACATTACCAGGAGCCAACATGTTGTTGTTTTATAAAAACTGGCAGAGCTGAATATAAAGCCCCTGAGGAGTCCAGAATAAAGAAACATTTTGGCAGGTAAGGTGAGAGAGGCAACATGAGATATGCAGGGAAACCAATCTAAGGAATGATGTCCTTACAATCATAAGGTAAAGGTTACCCTGCCATTCGTGACCAACGCTAGGGGGCGCATCTCCGTTTCCAAGCCAAAGAGCCAGCATTCATCTGAAGATACTTCCATGGTCATGTGACTGGATGCCAAAGGTACATGGACACTCTTACCTTTCCTGTTGGAGTAGGCAGTACCTATTTATCTACTTGAATTTTCATGCTTTCAAAGGTTGGCAGGAGCTGAGGCGGACAACAGGAATTCACCCTGTTGCACAGCAATGCTGGGACTCGATCTCAGGCCACTGACCTTCTAGACTACAAGCCAAACATCTTAATTGCTTGTGCCACCATGCCTTACAATCATACCAGATGATTGTTATATGGCTCTGCTCTTGTTCCTCTCTGGGTTTATTTTATCTCTTTTTTAGTCTAAGTTTGGCTTTCATCAGAGTCATAATGTTGACACATAGTCCACTTCTTCACCAAAGCCCCCATCTCTCATTTATATCTAGGTTGAGCAAGACTCAAGATCCTCACTAGATAGCTTTATATTTATAAAATAAAGAATAAAATGCAGTCGTACTGAAAAAAAGTGATCAATTCATGCTTTATATGGGATCTTCAAAGGTGGTTGATGAGAAGGAAACGATCAGATAGATGAAGAGAGCTAGATTGGAAAGGACAGTGGATTATTGCTGTTTGTGTCTAGAACACGGAGACCAAATCTAACAATCATAAGCCACCAATATACCAAGGCACCTTCTCTAAGATGCTACTTCCAATTTATTGATGATGCTGATTATGATAATGCTTTCCAGGGCCCTAATTTATCTCCTAGTTCAGGGTTGCCAATGATTTCTCCCATTTCTGCCACACGTTTTCTTCTGCTTTTCTTTCCCTCTTTCTAGATAACATAGGGCAAAGGCAGAATTGAGGAAGTCCAAGAGAAATAATGGCTTTTGGAGACCACAGATTGGAAGACTGCACAAGTAAGGCAGGCAAAGCCCAGAACTGGTCATAGCAGAGATCAAATCCCTGGAAGCCAGAAGTCTGGCTTTTCAAGACTTCTCCCCCAGTTTCAAAGCCTCTCTCAGACTCTCCTCCTTTTCAGATACTTTCCTATGATCAGGTGATTTGTCTTTATTAGGCTTGTTAGGTAGCATTCATGGAGGCTCGATAAATACATGAGAATGTCCATGTGTAGCTCTGAAATGTCAGCTTGTGCTCTTTATCTGGATCCACTTGTTCCATTAAATTCGCTGCTTCTTCCAGCAAAATCAGCAGCCATGCAGTTAACTGTTGCAGAGCTGAACGGCTGTTTTCCTTCACATCGAGCTCCTGTTGACAGTAGCTTATTGCTCCAAACCATTTTGGCCTGCAGAGGGGTAGATATTAAATCTGAACCTGAGGTCTCATTGCTGGGTGTTTGTTCCAAAGCAATGTCCTCATGCCTCAATCTTTTTTTAAAAAATAGCAGAGCTTATTATAAGTTAAAATACAAATAGATGAAGGGAGGAAGGGAGGAAGGAAGGCAGGCAGGCAGGCAGTCAGGCAGGCAGGCAGGCAGGCAGGCAGGCAGGCTGACTTTCAGTTTCTTTCAGTGGAGTAGAGAACACAAAAAAAGTTAGAATCTCAACCATTTGCCTTACATTTCTAAATATTTCAAGCCTTTTCTGTAACAATACAATCATTCTAAACATCAAAACATTCTAAACATCAAAACATCAAAACCTAAAATTAGTTTCATCTTGTTTTTTGTTTTGAGTACAAAATCCAGAAGAAGTTTCCAAATAGAAACAAAACTAGATGAAAGTTTCTCTTTAATTAAAACAGTTTTGCCATCTTGAAACTCCATCACGTTCACCATCCATTCTTCCGTTGTGGGAATTAATGCGTCTTTTCATCTTTGTGCACATAAGACTCTTGCTGCTATTAACATATATAGTAATAAAGTTACAAATTTTCTTTCAAGCTCTTTGTCCAACAACTTAAAAGGAAAAGTTCATTTCTATATTTATTTTAAGAATCTTCTGATGTAGTATAAAAATCTGATCCCAATATTTCTTTGCTTTATCTCAAGTCCATCAAAGATGATAAAAAGATCCCTCAATGGGAAAAAATGTGGATGAATGGACTTATGTTCACATTTAATTATATTCATATCCCAATCTTGTGATTATCTGGGGTTTCCCTGTCTCGTACCATCGGCTGCTGCTGTTGCTAGGACATGGCAGTGAGGAAATGCTCAGTGCTGTTGCCTTGGAACAGGCAAGGTGTGGCAAGAAGTGTAGGTAATGCAGTTATCATTTCATATCAATGCCTTGCCCCACACAGCTAGGCAAAACCAAGGAAGCAAGAATTATCAGATTGCAGGAAAGTAATTTTAATGCTTGTCTGGGATAAATATAGAATCTTTGTATTTTTGTATTTAAACATTTATTTCAAGCTGTTGGTTTTAGCAAAACACATAAAATTACAGCAATCATATCAGTTCAATAACTTTGAAATTAACCAATATATCATATCAAAATACAGAATAAAACACAAACATTACACAATAAAACCATATGTAAAAATGGAATACAAGGAACAGGTTAAATGAAAAGAATAAAAGAATTCAATATCACGTTTTTGTGCTACCTCTACAATTTATCCTGATGAGACCCACAAACGTAGATTTCAACTGAACTATTTTATTCAGATAAAGGGCCATGTTATCTGTGATTTTTGGATTCTAATTACACATAAAATATGTTGTAAGTGGCCTAGAGTCACTTTTGCAAGATTGATGGCATATACATTGGATGGATGGATGGATGGATGGATGGATGGATGGATGGATGGATGGTGGATGGATGGATGGACGGTTGTATGGATGGATGGATGGATGGATGGATGGATAGAGTCATATCAGTTCAATACATTCCCTCTGATATTAACAGCACTATTATCTTCCTTGCAGCCAATGCAAACAATGCAACTAGTTTTATTACATGTTGGTCTTCACCAAACAACAAAAAATAGATTTTTTTTTATTTCATACTAGACTGATTCAATTGAATTAACAAGGGTGTAATGAAGCTAGCTCTGGGTTCCTGATACAGTTTGCAATGTAATAAGTAAGGAGTCAAATCTTCCACCTGTCTGTTATTACCAATGCATAAAAAGTGTGTGGTTGACAATCCTTTATAATTCAGGTATGTCCAATCTTGGCAACTTTAAAATGCATGGACTTCAACTCCCAGAATTCCCCAGCCAGCATCTTAAAGTTGCCAAGGTTGGACACCCCTGGTTTATATCTGCCATCCAAACAGGTTGTTGGCAATACAGAATCGTAGGAACCTGGCTCTAAGAAATTCCTCAGGTTCCTTTGGAGTGAGTTAAGTCCATTGATGCAGAGATTCTTGGAATATGTCAAATTGCTCCTTGGCAGATTTCTCCCCACCTGGGTTGAGCTGCCATTTATGAGATAAGCCGTCAGTTGATTCCTCTGCTGTTCTCTCTTCCGTTCCTTTTCAGCCTCCCTGTACTCTCTCACTATCAGCTGCTCATTTTATTTAATAGATTCTTCCAGTTTTGAACTCTAAGCAAGCACCCTAATTTTATCTAACAGTCTTTGATGTCTTAAATCTCATCAAGCGTTTGTCAGAAAAACTCATCCCATGAAAGACTCCCCCCTCAAAAGGACCTCCGAAGGAGAACAGAGATATATTTATAGATATACTGTTATTAAACGTATTAAAGTTGGAACATTAAGAATGGTGATAAAACATAATGGGAACTAACAGGGCTGAACCAGAACTTGCTACCACAGCAGCTGTTTTCCTTTAGGCTGACTCTCCCTTCCCCCACCATTCCAAACACTAAGAAAGAGCTACTTTAAAACATTTTTTAAATTTTATTTTACATCCTATGCTCAAGCACTTCAGAGACTGCTCCAGTCCTGGTCTCTTGTAAACATGGTGCTCCATTCTCCTTGTCTTGGTGTGTTTGATTGGAGATTGATTTAAATCTCTCTTTCTCTCCTATCTGGAGACGGAAGCTATGAGCAACTTTTATAGAATCATAGGATTACAGGGTTGGAAGGGACCTTGGAGGTCTTCAAGTCCACCCCCCTGTCATAGGCAGGAGTCTTTACACCTTAAGATGTATGGACTTCAACTCCAATTCTGGGAATTGAGGTCCACACATCTTAAAACTGCTGAGGTTGAGAAACATTGTCCTCAACTACTACTATGATCCTCCAGAGCTACAGTGTACCATGGGTTATGTTGGCCATTGGATCAGCCTAATGTCCTTTCACCCCATTCCTTCTCATGGTGCATGATGAGGTTGTTTGTAGGAGCCTGCTGAGTGGCATTACTGCATCAAAGATGAAGAAAGAGAGCTTATAGATTTCAGATAGTTGCTCATTCAGTCCATTGTCTTGTCCATTTAGAGTCTCCTCAAAGGAGAGGCTTCATGGGGGATTCCTACCTTGGGAGCCAGAGAGGATGAAGATGAGGGTAGTTTGAACTGAAAGAGGAACATCTTGAATTTGCACTCCTACTTCATTCTAAGTAACGGGATTTTCCCTGTGCTTCTTTGTAACAGTGGAAGGCCAGTGGCTGGACTGGGGATCCTGGAGCCGGTGCTCGGTGTCATGTTCCAATGGGACTCAGCAGCGCACCCGCAAATGCAGCGTCTTGGCTCATGGCTTGGGCGAGTGCAAAGGAGCCCATGCTGATGCCAGAGAATGTTACAACCCAGAATGTTCTGGTAAGGGAGCCATATTTATTCACTGTCCTCAGAAAACCAGACAATAGCATGGGAAGAACCCAGCATGGTGGCAGATCATGATGCGATCCCCACACAGCCCAGCAAGACTGAGGAACTGACAAATTGCAGACTTCAGAAAAGTATTTTTAATACTTTTTTGTTTTTCCTCTGTTCAATCGTGTGATTCTTAGAGACTGCCTGGACAAATCCCTTCACTTTTCTTAGCAATATTTTTCAAACATGTTTTGCCTCCTTCCTAGAGCTGAGAAAAAGTAACTAGGTCACCAGATGCTTCCTGCCTCGGGTTGGACTAGAAGTCATGGTCTCCCACTTTCTTAGCCACCACAGCAACCTGGCTCTCATGTTTAATTTAGTCTTGGGGTAAATACAGCATCTTGGGAACTAGAGGAGGATTTTTCAACCCCTATTTATAGGGAGAAGATTAAGGTGGGATCTCTTTCAATGAGTTCCCACCTGGGCCGAGTTGCTGTTTATGAGATAAGCTGCCAATGGACTCTCCTTCTGCCTTTTGATTGCTGATGTTCAGTGTCTCTTCTGCTGCTTTCTCAGTCTCTTCATAATTATTCATAGCAGTAATCATTCAGCCAATTTACGGGAAAACCTGGTATTCAGGAAATGCCACCAGGTATAAATTCTCAACCATTTGAAATAGACAGCTCAGGGTTTGCCTCATGTGTAAGCAGGCATCACTTGTCATCTGAATATGGTCCATGTTACACTTTTAAGTAGGGAATCAGTTAAATGTTCACAGCACCAACATAACTAGTTGGCAAGCATTGTCAATATGAAACCAAGAAAGCCAGTTTGGTCTAGTGGCTAAGATAAAAGACTAGGAACCGGGAGTTTGTAAATTCTAATCCCATCTTAGCCATGAAAGGTGGTTGGGTAACCTTGGGCCAGGCTCTCTCTCTCAGCTCAACTCACCTCACAGGGTTGCTTTTGTGGGGAAAATAGGAGGAGGAACATGTCTTGATAAGTTTGCTGCCTTGAGTTATTTGTAAAAATAATAAAGGTGGAATACAAAAATAAATACATAAATAATAAAACCACTATCCTGGGAAGTCTAGGAGGAGAAGGTGCAATTGCGTCAAAATCTGAAAGATGGCAGGTGTATCACGATGATCAAACACACATACAAGATGGATGTGGCTTTGGTTGACCACCACATTGCAGATTTTGACCCACACCTTCCTCCCAAGACTGGGCCTGTGGTAAATATTTTATTTCCATTTCTTGAACCTGTTGCTCTTTAGCTACAACTTTTCCATTCCTTCTTCCCTGCCCAAGGTGATATATGTCTTGAAAGAATCTGAGGTTGCTGAGTTCAACAAATAATTTTTGAGCAACCCATCCCCGCTGTCTGGGGGACCTTGATGAGAATGAAGTCTCCAGTCAAGCAAAATCAGGGGATTTATTTGGTTATTTAAAAAAATGCTGTTGTGCTCAGTTGTTGGATAGGCCTCCAGGCATTTTTTACAACAAACAAACAAAGCAACTGAGATGAAACAGTAGCGAAACAGATAGGATTTATCTGGCATTTTTAACTCATCAAGGGAAATTGAATTTTATTTATTTCACTTTTACCAAGCTTTTTTAATGAGCTCAAGTGAATATGGGACAGTTTTTGTTCTCACAACAACAAGTGTGAAGTAAGTATGACAAAACATTTTGGCCCAAAGACATCCAGTGATTGAGTTTAGACCAGTGATATGCAAAACATTGCAAGTCTGAATTGTCTGACATCCAAAACTACCTTGTTTTGATTTCAAGATAGTTACTTCAACTGCAAAGAAAATCTCTTTGCAATTTCAAATAGACTCATTTGATTAGTTTGGAAATATTGAAATAGAACTTTTTCCTAATTGCAGCTTTTTTGAATTTGAAACTATTAGTGGTGCACTCAGAATAACTCTTTCATGATCAGTCTCAGATCTTTCGAATGTAAGATACTTTGCATCCTCCATTAACCCCTAAATCTCACTGGCTATATCAAAGTCCATCTATTGACAGAAATATAATGTATTAAGCAGAGATAAGCTTTTCTGGATGCCGCTTCTGAAGACAGAACAGCTGTACAGTGAGACAGATTTCAACTCTGCCATGAAATATTTTCATGAGAACTGAAACCCAGCCATGCTTCAACTTTTGGAGGCCTTCTGCTAAGGAGTGGCCATACTGTGGGAACCAAAGTCTTCTTCACTACATCAGGAATACCTGGGGAATGACTCTTGACTTGGGCCATAGCCAAATGGGAAGAAGTCTGCAAGGACTTCATGATTCTGACTCCTTTCTTTGGCCAAACAGTACAACTCTCAGCTTTAGGAAACTGTTTGAAACCATGCCCATCTTAGGTTGCTGCTGTCCAGATCCTGGGCTACAGGCTCGGCAAGTCATGTTTAACATCCACCCCGTGTTCTACCAATCAGTCGGAAGCAACATCTGCTCTTTGCAAAATCACAGGTCTTTTTGCAGTGGGTTTGAAGATGATAGCCATCAGACAGTAGTGACAGATGGCCTTGGGCTGCTTCTGTCTCTCTCCTCCTCCTTCCCCTTCTCCCAGCATCAAGTTTCATTTGCCAGTTTTCACCAGAGTGGCAGTTGGATCTGGAGATGGCCAGAATTTAATTTAGTATCCCTCAGGTTCTTTTTCTCTGAAGCTCAGAGGGTGTTTGGCTACTGTTATCCATACTTTCTGAGATGATTTGGGGTGTGGGTATGGCTCTCATTAATCCTGCAAGGCGAATCACTGTTGCTGCCTGTTTCTAGTAACCCAATGTTCAATTTGTTCCTTTTTCAGATTATGTGAAGGGTCTGTATCTGAAGTGGGACTTGAATCCATTGATTTTGGCTCATTTATGGGGTTGCTCTGGGGCAAGTTTTTTATAATTACAGAACATTGCTGAAAGATTGCCTGCAAGTCAAAAGTCAAGAAACACAATATCTTATCAAAAGGAGTCTAAAATGGAATTAGCTTGGGAAAATGAAAGAACACTTTCAGATATTGCAGAAGAAGAAAAGATGCACATTCCTTTTGTATCTACTAAATAGACAGCAACCTCCTCACCCTCCCAGTCAAGAGATACTTAGAAAAAGAATTAAAGTCATCAAGGAATCTTGGTCTTAATGTGCTCAATAATAAAAGGGAGCTAAAGTACATACAGTATATCCAGTTTCCAAGATTCTGCAACCAAATCCTCTTTTCCTTGCAAGAAACTCACTAACAAGACTGTGTAAATCTAGCTGCTTTGGTTGTGAAATGCTTGATAGGTTGAGTTAGAAGCATAGCCAAAGTGCACATGAGAATCCAGTTTTGATCCTGTGCATCAAATAGGATCTGTCTTCAACAGTGGCTGCATCCATTATTCTATAAAAGACTATCAGGCAGCCTTCTTAAAATGAGCTGGTGCTTATTATGACTTATTTATGATTGTGACTCCCAAGAAAGCTACTCTTCTTGGGGAGCCCAAAACCTGAGCCTCCTCACTGGGGGCTCCAGGGCTGACATACCTCTGAGCACCAGTATGAAACTGGCTAGTTGCCTGATCAAGTTGTGGCTGTTATGACTTTGAGCCCAGGAAATGATGATGATGATGATGATAAAAATGATTTATAGATTTCCTTAGGGGGCCTTTGCAGCTGTTAGAACTCTTTTTGAAGCAGGAAACTGGCCAATGGGAATTTCCCAAGGACCACTTAGCACAGCAAAACTATTTCCAGGACCGGTGAAGGAATCAGGGATTCTATTATGCCTTCAATAAACACAGATGGTAGGGTATTTTCTAGATCAGATGTAAGAGCTGGTTCCAGACTGCTATGAAGAGTTGTTGTTGTTGTTCAGTCGCGCAGTCGTGTCCGACTCTTCGCGACCCCATGGACAGCATTACGCCAGGCCCCCCTGTCTTGCACTGCCTCCCGGAGTCTTCCCAAGCTCACACCCATC
>JANHZU010005056.1:0-11398 GCA_032468055.1 Acrochordus granulatus | reverse complement strand
TGGGGGGTTTATTTTTATATTAAATGTTTTTAATATATTGTTGTTTTTTTATTGTTGTTAGCTGCCAAGAATCTTCGAATTTCGGCGGCATATATGTTTAATAAATAAATAAATCTGACTGTTGCCTAATCTGCAACTCTTCCTCCTGTCTCCCAAGGCCATTCCCACATACTATTACACAGCTCCAACCTTGGAGACATATTCTAAATTTCTTACCATTGAAATAATTTAAAAATATATTCTTCTCCCTCCAATTATATGATAAGTGCTAGGAAAAAAATGCGAGATAATTTATCTTCATGCCCTTAATTTGCTCATAGACACTACTTTTGTTATGTCTGTTCCTTTTTTGCCCATCAAAGTATCTTTGGGCTTACTTTGCTAGATGGGTGCATTTGTTTTGTTGCCACAGCTATTCCTTCTTCTCTCCTCCCAGCCTTTCATGAGATATGCAGGGATGAGTCCATTGCTCTGATGACATGGAAGAAAACTACAGCTGGCGAAACAGTCTACAACAAATGCCCGTCCAATGCTACAGGTAGGTAGATTCCTGGGTAAAGACTGACACTGTATTTTCCCCAAATTGGAGCTTAAAATGCCATAGAGGACAACTAGAAAAAGAGAGGGTGATTTATAAATGACAGAGCTTTTCCAAACTGGATTTCACATTGAAAACCAGAGGACTGCTTTCATTGACATTAATGGCAATCAACCTTATGGCCTCTAGATGCGTTAAATGCCAGTCCCAAGAGGACAAGGTGACTGGTCTAGATGAGAGTTACAATGCAACACCAGATTTTTTTTCCTGTATTGAGTATTTCAAAGAAAATTATACATACAAGAGAAAATATGAAAAAAGTATAATACAGATAAATGAACTGGGGATTTTAAAATGTCAGGGAGGTTTTAAAATAATATAATGTTGTACATAATTAAATATATTATATAAATCATCTTAGCAGACAAAAAATAACTTTTTAACTTAAGCTAAAATGACTAGCAAAGACCATGGTCAACATAATAGAAACTGAATAAAACTGTATGTTGTAGTAAATTTAATCCATGTTAATAAAAATCTGCTTGGACTTAGATAGATTATAAAATTGAAATGCAAATTCTATGCATAAATAAATCCCCAAGTTGGATGTGGTATCACTCATTATTTTAAGTCAGAAGTTAGGAATGTTTCCCATTTTAAGCTGAAATCTCTTGCTTTTAAGGTAGAAGGTATTCTAAACTTTGAACAATGAAAACACCAGATAAAAAAAGACAGAATTGGCTAGCTTATAATACAACCCTGGTCAACCCTTCTCCAATTTATTGTATCTCAGCGGCATTTGTCATTCTGAAAGATGCAATTTTACTTGTGACCTTTGGTTTATGATATCCTACAACTGAACATTCCTCACTCTGGTGCCCTCCAGATATTTTGGGACTACAGATCCAAGAAGTTTCAAACAAAGCTCTTGGAGGCAAGTCACAGTGGGAGTTGTCAAAAAGACAATTTTGTAAACATGATGAAAAAAGACGGTTGCAATTTTAGTAGAATAGAAAGAAGAAAAATCCTTTAATACGACCTTGATTCTTTATGAAGTGGGGAGAACAGTGCTAGGTCTGGGTGTAATTCAAAGTGCTGGTTGTCACCTTTAGAACCTTGCATGGAATGGGGCCAGGTCACTTGTGAGACAACTTATCTCTGATTGTTGCTGCCTATCTGTCAGGCACAAGGAACCAGAATGACTCCGTGAGCAGGTCAAAGTAGCTTCTTTATTGTTGTTTTCCTGTTAACAGGAATCTTGCCAGACTAACTGCGTTCTTTTGGGAATGGACAGATAAAGGTTCAGTAGTCTGGCCTCTGTCATTTCCTCCCATGCTCCAGGTCTCATTGGTGAAACAATGTCACTGGTGGACCCCAAGAGCCGTACCTCACACTGTCTTGTGTACCACCCTCTGATGGCCACAACCCTTATTAACCTGCCTCTTCTCCTAAGCATTGGGACTGGAATGTTGATATGAACTCTGATTTGGGTGTGGTTTTGCCTGATAGGTTGATAATGAACTTTTTAGGACCCTTGACCCAGTTTCTTATGAATTGGACCAAATATAGTTCGATTATGTTTTATTTCATTTGCTGCCCAGAATTCCTAGGGAAGGCTTTACAAATTTGTGAAACAAATTGAAATATCCATGATTCATCTAAAAAAAGAAAAGCTCCATTTTATCTTCTAAGAGAAAAAAGCCAGAGTGTAGCCAAAACACCATGCTTGGGGACAATTCTGCAAATAAGGAATTTCTATGTAACGTGACATAACGAGAATGCACTGGGATCTTTGTTTCACTGACATTGGTTTCCCCATCGCTGAATATCCTTCCACTTAAAATATCTGCTAAGGTCACAATCTGTCCATTTTCAAACTCTCTCTCTCTCCAGGACCATAAACATAATAAATACTGTAAGAAAGCAAAGTTGGGAAGATATTTTTGTTGGTTTGTTTCATTAATGTGTCAGGATGGGGATGATTATTTAGAAAGGCAACAGCAGTGTTAGCACAGAAGTTGGAAGTGGCAAGGGAATAGAAAGTTGTTGGGTTGAGTTCTCACTTTCCGTATTCTATGCTTGAAGTTGAAAAGCATTTTTCCGAATAAAATGCAATACATTGGGTCACCAGGCCCATAGAAGTTAGATTTTGAAGGCATGATTTCCATAGATCGCATTCACTTCCAAGAGGTTTGGACTGAAAATGTAATGCAATGTTTTCTTGTCCTTTGCAACATAAAATGTTTTAATAAGGCAACTGGGGCTGGCAAAGGCACTGCTAAATCTATCTGCAGTAGAAGCAAAAGAATATGACCAACTGTAAAACTGAGAAATGTAAATGTGAATCAGCTTTGACCAGTTGCCTAAGCATTCTTAGTAAATGCCAACCAAATCTCTGGAGAATCAGGAGTGTCCTCTCGGGGTTCAGAAGATAACAAGATGACGGATGTGGTAGAATCTCCAGCCAAACTGGAGGGAGTTGTTAAGAGGGGGCCAAGCTTATAGTCATAGAAAGTGACTATAAGCAATTCATAGTCATAAAAAGTGACTATAAGCAATTCATAGTCATAGAAAGTGACTATATACAATTCACCAGAATTGCTGAAGCCTTATATGACTGTTCCCAAGTCAGTCTGGTGAGGCTTTAGTGACGCAGGTGGCAAACAAATCTTCTGCTTGATACTATTCACAGGTGCTTCTGGTTGCTTGCGCCTGACAGTGGGATCCATATGCAGTTGTGGTCATTATCTAAACTTTTCTGATCTTTCCACCTCCCTGATGGGAGGGAGAGTTTCCTAATTAATTGCCATCTGAATTACAGAGCAGGAGACAACCCATTAGGGTCACTTCAACCCCACTGCTCCCCAAGCTAACCACTGGGGAATAAAAGACTAGATTTGATGGGCTGGACATGCTGACCTCTTGAGTGATGGGCACTAACCAGTGGCTTGCATCTTTCCTAGGATCTGCCAGCCGACAGTGCCTGCTCAACTCCCATGGTGTGGCTTACTGGGGCCTGCCCAGCTTCGCACGGTGCATTTCACACGAGTACCGATACTTACATCTTTCAGTAGGTGTAAACTTTCACGAAGCAGCTGTGGCCACCAGGGATCCCCTCTTCTCTGCTGCTTGACTCACCCTCCTGTCTTGTTCCACAAAAGGCTTGACATGATGAAAGAGGAGGACCAGACTGGGGCGAGATATATAAAATATGTAATATCCAGATGTTCTTCTGTTTGCAGTAGTGTCAACATCTGATGTGAACTCAGTCAAGATGTGAACTTACTATCTTGAACAAGCGAGCATTTTTCCCTCCTGGGACCCAGGGTTTTGGTGTCCCTGGGAAGGAGGGTCAAAATAGCCCCCCTCCCTTCATTGAAGAGATTGTTTTTCTGTATAAAAAGAGAACTAAAAGCAAGCGTCTGAGTAGGTACGACAAGACATAATTCAGCCAGGAAGACAGCAGAGACTCCAAGAGACGCCTCCAGCTCAAAGGCAAGCACCTCCCTCAGCAGTGCAGATAGGCCTTAACTTACAACTGTAATTGACCCACAATTTAAGTTGTATGACACAACAGTCATGAAGTAGGTTAGTACATAACTGCACCTGATTTTATGATCTTTATTGAAGCAGTTGTAAAGCAAACACTGCAGTTGTTAAGTGAATGCCTTGGTTGTTAAATGAATGCCATGGTTGTTAAGCAAATCCATTGTTCACTATGGGGCATTTTTTTGCCAGAAGTATACACTGATTTCTGGCAAAAACATTATAAATTGCAGTCAAGTGACTGCTGTGGGGTGGGTGGGGGCAGACGTCAGAACTTGACATCCAGGTCATAAGTCCCATTTTTGGATCCATCGTAGCCTTGAAAGTTGCTAAGTGACTGGTCATAAGTCGAAGACGACCTGTAGTGTTCAGGCAGCAAGAGAAAACTATCAAATCTTAAAGCTGCAAAACCCTTCAGAGGCAGAGTGGAGGGATGGGAGAGGAAGACAGCCTATTTTATCTTCCTGTTCTAAGTTTACAACTACTTCTATTCTTAATCTATAAATCTCTGCCTCTGTGTTTTGTTTCAATGTTCCTGCTCCCATGCTTGTTGCACAATGTTTCGGTATCTATTTCTTTGCTCTTTAAATGTTTCCTTTTCCCCGCAGTTCTTCAGCTCTTGCAGCCAGTCTCAGTCCATTTGCACGTGAAACTCCTTTTCACTCCTTTATAGACTGGCAAATGAGCTTCTCTCTCTCCCATCCCCATTGCTCACAGTCCTCTGTTTCTGGAGCTATGCCAAGCCCAAGGAACCAAGAATATGAAGTTACTTCTGAGTAGCTTTTGTTGTTGTTGCTGCTGCTGCTTGCCTGTGGACAGGAATCTTGCCAGAGTAAAGCACTTACCTGCATACTTATTAGATATACCTTGCGAATCGCTAGGGAGGGTCAACCTTGGCTGTCCTCCTACCCACCAGACATTCCAAGCTCTGCTGTCTTTGCCCTCTGGGAAGGAGCCCCTCCCTCCTGGGACTCTGAATTGCATTTCACCACAAGTTGGTTTACAGCGCAAGTGCACTGCAAGCAGCAGCCTAGACTTGATTGGATTCTCAGGCTTTCATGGGCTTTCAGACTCTAGTTGGGCTCTCTTTCTTCCCGTCTCTCAGCTCTGCCTTTCCCAAGTGTTAAAGCTCCAAGACTTGAAGGTTTTCTTTTCCAGCCTGAAGGCTGCTGAAGACTGCTGAGGTGCTTGCCTTTGGGTTGGAGGTTTCTGTTTCCCAAGTTTCCGCTGTCTTCCTGGCTTAACACCTTTCTTGACACACCCACACACATGCTTTGATTTCAGTTCACTTTTTATAAAACCAACTCAGCAATGAAGGAGAAGTGTGTGTATGAGTGGGTACTTTTTTAGCCTCCTCCCCAGGTAGCACCAAAATCCCAGGAGGCAAAAAGTGTTTGCTGATTCTGATGTACGTTCCACTCTACCACAGATGATCAAGACCAGAGTTCCCTGAGCAAGAAGACTCAGCCATTTTCATCACCAGAAATCCATAGTGATGCTTTCTCTTTCACAAACATACACACACATACCAAACAAGTAGGAGATCAAGCTTATCAGGTTTAAAAACTGCTGTTGAGATTGATTGATTGATTAGATTTGTAACCTACCTTTCATTCAGGATCAAACCAGTGTAGATGGTACTTCCTCCTTTCATTTTCCTCCACAACAGCCCTGTGAGGGAAGCTGGATTGAAAGAGAAGGACTAGCCCAAAGTCACTCAGGAAGTTCTATTGCTGAGGGGGGACTTGAACATGAAGCTCCCTGCACCCAGTTGAGTGCCTTCCCGCTACAATTCACTGTCACCTTCCTGCTATGATACAACATATTTTAATGAGAATGCCTACAGATACTCTGCCATGAAGGTGAAGCAAACTGTGTCAGGAATTGTTAATCAGATTACTATTGGCTGAGCAGTACAATCCTACACATGTGGATTTCTCAGTAAATTCTCAGAAGATTGCAGCTTTTGTTAATCTGGCTTAGCATGGAAACTGCTTCAAAGCTGAGTTGCCAAAAGTTGCATATCTGTACAATCTTACTAATTCAGGTCTTAAAAAGTAGGGGGGGAAATGGAAGAGTGAGTTTCTGCAGATCTTTCCCTCAGGGAGAAAATTGAAGAGATCCAGAAATCTTGTATTTCTCAGTTTCATCCATTCCTTGGATGTTTTCCATATAATTTGTGGCTAATGTCTAAGAAGGATTCCTTAAGCTTTCTCAGAAGCTGTCTTCTTTGAACTTGAAAGTTTTTAACCCCAGACTCATGAAATCATTCATAGGAAGTTCAGGTTTGGGGAGGTAAAAATAAAGCCTGGCCCTTTGTCTTAAATGGTACAAGACCCAAATCAGTCGAAGAAGTTTCAGGACATTCAGTTTAGCTCATGCTGAACTTCAGTTCTCTTGCTGGACTTCTTTGAATGTGCTCTTCCAAAGTTGAGGAGAAAGAGCATCTGCTGCTAATCACTTGGTGAAGAATTGGTTGGCTTCAGAAGGAGCAGAAGTCCTGACTACTATAATTCTCTCTCTCAGATCTATATTTGAGCAAGTGGAAGTCCCAGGGTGGTTCTAATTAGATGTTTTTCATGTGTTGGGGCTGCAGATCAAAACATCTTTGCTTGTAATCCATGATCTGACCTTGTTCTCTTTCTGTCCCTCTCTATTTCATACTTAAGCTCCGTGAGCATCTGGCCAAGGGCCAGCGTATGCTGGCGGGGGAGGGCATGTCTCAGGTGGTTCGTAGCCTGCTGGAGCTTGTTGCCCGCCGAAGCTATTACAGTGGGGACCTGCTCTTCTCAGTGGAGATCCTGCGCAATGTCACAGATACTTACAAAAGAGCCACCTACATTCCTTCCTCAGATGATGTGCAGGTATTATGTTGACATCTAATAAGGAGAAGAAACCATTATTTGGCTCTAAGTGCAGGAGGTCATTGGAAGTGAAGAACTGGTTGCACTGCAGATGCTAGGATTAAGTGCATGGTGTCCAAAAGGGGAAAAGTCCACATGCTTGCTGACATCATGATATGTATATATGTCGAATACTCACATATTTGTTTGTAATTGTCATTTTGACATTCAGAGTTTGTGACAGCAGCTTCTGCTGCTGAGGTGGGCTTCTTTATGTACCCCAAGAACATCATCAGCTGCTGGTTCAGGTCTTCAGGAACTGCTGTCTTTTGCACACAGACACAAAAATACTCCTCAGTCAAGGAAAAGCAGATCACAACTATTTGTGTTCACTACTATTGGTAGTACAACTTTTTAAGATTGATATTCTTATGGTTATTTGTGCAACGAGCACAGCTTTATCAATTTGAAGTATGGGGAGCCTCCAATCCATGGAGTCTGCAATGAAGCTCCTTTCCCAGGCCCTCATGTGCTTTGCTGGTTGGACTACAGAGCACTCTCCCAACAGAGGAAAGTGGGAGGTTACCCATTCCAGAATCACATAGTGCCTTCCCAAATGAGGGAATTGCTAGAGTAGTTATCTTAATGGAGACATCACATCTCTTCTTTCCTCCATGGGGAAATATGGTGGCTGGAGCACTCCATGCAAGCTGAAACAAGGGAAAACATTATGATGTCTTCCATTGAAAGATTCTCTCCACCAAGCTCCAGTCCTGTATGGTCATCCAGTTCACTGAGACAAGTGGATGTTAGACCACTGGATGCCATCAAACAGCCATATTGCATCTAATCTAGTCAACATGTTTCTCTAGATTAAAAAGAGACTGAGAAGATTGGGTGTTATGGAGTTTGGTTATGGAACCTAGCCTCTTTCTGTTTGAGTTGGATGATCTAGGCCATCATTGGCAGACATCATATGATTTATTTGTTGAGGCATTGTATGATAACAGCAACTGAGCCTTTTAACCCTAACCATCCAGTTGTGGCTTACAGTGACTAAACAGTGGTTTGCTTGCAAGAGTTTCTTCCACTAAACCTGATATTTTAGGGCTGAACTTGCATGCAAAGCAGATTTTGTATCTCTGATCTGGGCCTCAGGAGGAGACATTTTAGAGAAATGCAAAAGAAACATATTACGATGATTAGTAGAATATCTCAGGCTTTCTTATTTTTTGATCCAGTTCAGAATCAGTTTTACATAAAGGTAGCACAGGATAAGAAATTGCCTAGCATTAACTTGTATACAAACAGACCCATTCAGACTTCAAACTAAACAGAACTCATTTTTTGAAAAGCTTGCAATTAGGCATCATTCAGAATGTGCACACACAAATGACTAAATTGGGGAAGGGCAAATCCTGTATTTAATAATAGACTTGCAACCACGGGGGGTCCCAGAAAATGCCTGAGAATGTAAAAAGAAATCAGCATGAATATCCAAGTGAATTATTTTCAGCCAAATATATAAAGTGGTAGAAAAATGAGTTGAATGGAAGTTGCTGCTGGGAAATTGAGAAAACTGCCTACAGCCAAATTGCCGTAAAGATTGCAGCCATCTGGCACAGTCCGATCTCTTCCCTTCCCTTTCTCCTCTCTGTCTCCAGCGATTCTTCCAAGTTGTCAGCTACATGATAGACGCAGAAAACAGGTACAAATGGGAAGATGCACAACAGGTGAGCTGCTGGGCATTGGAGCTGTGACTCTGGTGGGAATTGTAAGTCTCCGTTCATGCTGATTCTTCCATTCCCTGCACAGGTGTTGCCTGGTTCCGTCCTCCTCATGAGAGTGGTTGAAGACTTCATCCATCTGGTAGGAAGTGCCCTCAAGGCCTTCCAGAGTTCCCTTATAGTCACGGACAACTTGGGTGAGCAACTGGAAGGGGCTGGACCGAAGAAGAGCTTCTTTGGGACAGGGAGTGGACTTTGGGCAAAGGAAAGGTTTTCTTCAGGCACAGGTTCTTGTGATTAATTGTGAACTTAATGGTGGAGCAAGAGGACAGGATTTACATGAGGCAGGCAGCTTCCAACATCCATCTTGTGGTTCCTGGGAGATACTTCTAGTTCTCTTCACAAAAATTGGGAATGGGATGTGATGCCTTGTTTTCTCTACCTCCAAACCTTCACGGCTATTTTTCACTTAAGCCCCCCCTGGAAATTTTTCCAAAATTCATCCCTGCTTCCTTGAGGTGCTGCTACATCATAAGATGTATCCTCATGGCTCCAAAAGACTGAAAACCTTTTTTAGTGGATCATAAGCAAGGGGTGGAGGATCCAAAGATGAGGCAGGCAGGATATTTTTGACCTTGAAGATGGACAAGAGCAAAAGACCAAGTTTCTTACAAACACTTTCTTCTCTTTTCCGCTCTGAAAGTTCTGTACTGTCTCTCACTCGTTGGTGCTACTTTCTTCTGTGTCCAGGGATCCTACCATCATAGAAAGTAGACTAGCTTGCATCATAGTTTCTGATGGTGAGATTCCTGGCTGTTACTCTAGAACAGGCCCAGAAAAGCCATTTGGGCCAAGGGTCTCCTAGGGCTACTGAGAGGGCTCAGAAAGGGTCCCCTAGGGCTCACAAAATGGTTACCATAGGAAACATGCCTGCTCCCAAATGTCCCCCCAGTGTCTTAACAGCTCAGCCACTGTGCCCCTTTTCTAGTGGGTATGGCATCATAAGACACCCATTCATCAGAAGATGAAGGAACTCATTCCCATGATTCCGGTAAGACTTTGTGGGTCCCAATGACATTCTTCCAAAACAATATAGATGTTGCAGGTGGTATTTTGTTATCTCTAGAGCATGTCCTGTGCATTTTTAATTTTAAAATAACCTTTAAAAACTTTCAGTGAACAAGGAATTGGATAGGCACCAAGGAAGATGTTTTACCTCCTTTCTGCCCCTGCTCTAGAATGCTAAGAGTGAGGATGAAGTGTGCTTTGATTTCTTGATATCTATCCCAGAGTGATACCCATCCCTTCCTTCCTCCTCTCCCCTCCCTTCCCTCGGCAGTGATTAGCATCCAAAGAGAGCCAGTGTCTGCTGTGTCGAGTGATATCAATTTCCCAATGAAGGGCCGTCGGGGAATGAAGGATTGGGCCCGCCACTCCGAAGATAAGATTTTCATTCCCAAAGAAGTGCTCAATCTCTCCTCATCTGGTATGTAGTCTCCACAAAGGATAAACTCATTGCTGGTAGGGGGGGCCGGGGAAGGAGGCTAAGGAGTAGTGGTAGAGTAGGGATGGGCAGCCTGAGAAAAAGATGTGTTCCCAAATGCTGTTCCCACATTGAGTTAGGAAACAGTGGGTCTTTCTGAAGTATGGTAGTCTTTAGAAGAAGTACTCATCAGACTGTCTAGGCCAGTGATTCTCAACCTTAGCAACTTTCAAATGCGTGGACTTCAACTTCCAGAATTCCCCAGCTGAACTCCTCACAAAGTTGCCAAAGTTGAGAATCACTAGCCTAGACAGTCTGATGAGTACTTTTTCTACATGATATTTTGAGGGTAGTCTCTAATAGATCCATCAAAGTAATAAAACTAACAATAAGCTGTATCATAAAAAAAAGATTTCCCTAGATTTAAACCTTCTGTATATCTCTCTTAAGAATTGGAAAAAAGGACAGTTCACCCTTTGGAAAACTGCTTTGACCTGGTAAAGACTCATAGAAACGATCTGTTCAAGATCAGCAAAGTAGAATGATAATGATGGAATAATACTATTTTCAAGAAAGAGGAGGAAGAATTGTGAAGTTCTCAGTTCAGTTTTTTAAATCCATTCTTTATAGACAAATTGGAAAGCATTCAGAACATTTTAGATTTATTTTCTTATACATGGCTGCCAACACATTAGTTTTTAAAGCCAGATTCTTTTGTCTCTAACATCGTTGCTAATCTGTGCTTACAGACATTATTAGACAGGCTGGACTGAAGTGGTGTTGTGTTGTTCTTATTGTAACTGACTCACAGAGCTGGATGTGATATTTCTAATTTTGATTTGGCATTCCAGTTACGGACTCGGTCTCTGAGATTGTGAATATCCAACCCCTTTCTCCAAATTTCCAATCAGAAGTGGAAATGTGAGGCTTAGATATTTATAGACCCATTTATACTTTGTGCATGCATATGTTACAAAGCTGAAATGAATGCATATGGCAAACCTGCCATATGACTGAATTTCCACTCAGAAAGCAGGAACATTATGCCACAGTATAAAAAAGACAGTTTAAATTCCTTACTTACTGAGCAAACTGTGAAGATTTGATTCTCTCTTGTAGTCTACATTGGCTTGGTTTCCACAGATGCAGGTTGCTTTGGTCTTTCACATCAGCATTGGCCCGGAAAGTATAGTCCAGGCAGTCATCCAACAGATGTACTTTCCCCAGGCACATGGCAGAGGCAATCCCACAGCTGCAGAAT
>JANHZU010005055.1:103571-114742 GCA_032468055.1 Acrochordus granulatus | reverse complement strand
ATATTGGGTTGGGCAAGAGGCTCAGAAGAGACTCTCAGTAATTTCTAGTGGTATAAAAGAGACAGGGGGAGAACTGTATTTTCAGACTTGCAAAACTGTGTTCATGTAGTCTTACAATAACACAGAATGAGCTCATTTGGTCGTGTTTCTGACTGGTTCACTTGTAAGCATCTTGAAGACCAAGCAAATTCACCCAACAGGTATTTCTTGAGGGAAAATAGCTTCCAAAAAGGGAAATACAAACCATCTAATCACTGTTCTGGATGATCTGATCAGTGTTTTCTAGGAGATTTCTACAGTTCCTGTTTAGCATAAGGCTGAATCAAAGGAAAATCAGTCAGACATCTGGACTTAGGTAGGTCTGGGTTTGGGATGTCTGGACAACTCTGGGTGTGCTGTTTGTTTCAAGCAATGATTTATAAAATGGGGAAGGAATTAGAATCCAATGCAAGAAGTTTTCAGAGCTATATATGATGGAATAGCTGTGATATCTGCTTTCATAGGCAACTAAAGCAGCCTTTCCACAGGTGTCTTAAAGTGATGTCTCCAGTGTGGAGGGCCAGATGATAGTTAGAGGATGAATGGCAAAAATACTGCCATTAACAAATGGGTTTATAGGAAGAAGCATGCAGGGGAGTGACAGAAAATATATTATGACAGAGAGAATTAGCTTCTTCCTGCATCAGGTGGCAGATCCCTTTGGGCTGTTCCATCATCACCCCAGGCTTTCTTGAACGTAATTTAATTGTACTTAATTGATTCTCTATCTTAACTCATGCAGATTATATTTTTCTAATAGAAGATAATACAGTATATGTAGTACAGAGCTGAACTCTGTAGCTCTTGGTATTCTCTGTTTATCTGCAGATGTTTCATTACCTATGTAAGTAACATCAATGGGAGTAAGTGTAGGGTTTGTTCCCTGTTTATATACAATAGCTTGCCCTGCCAGTTTTAATAGGAGTATGGTTTTCTTCTTGATAGTTTCTTGATTAAGGTATTGTCTCCTGCTTGATTGTTTGTCTGGTGTTAATCCCTGTTTATCTGACTGATGGTTGCTGGAGAAAATGTGTTGTGGTCTCTTTGTTTCCGTCTTAACCTTTTACTGTCTCTTTTGAAGGATGTGTAAATGTGCTTTATCTCTATGTGTTTTTATGATGATGTAACTATGTATCTCTATACCTCTGTGTGATTTTGTTTCCTTTTGGACATTGGATATCTCCCAAATTTCTCCTGATAGCTTTGCAGTCTTCCCCAGAATGATACCTTCCATTTGTGCTATAACTGCGACTTCTAAAAGGCCATATTATCTGGAACTCTTAGGTGATATGAACCAGTGAACTGATGTTCCTATTGGTTCTGCACTCTGATCCTGCACAGGAGTCCAAATTGCAGTGCCATTTTCCGTTTGTCAGTTCATTTTTAATGATACTTTGGATGGGAAGACAACAGGTTAAATCATGATAAAGTCCCTGGCCTTTTGTTCCAGGAACTTCCCTGCTAATCAACAGAGTTCTGCTCTACCATGATACATGAACCCATTTTAAGGAGTTCTGTTTCTGTACAGGTCCAGATATGGAGCTCCATGCCCACTAATCCTTGCCCCCAGCTGTATCAAACCCATATGCAGTAATTGAGAAGGCACAGCACTATTGGCTTTTTTCTTTGTCCAGGTTTGGTTTGCGTGCCAATGGGTTGAGCAGTAGACCTTATTGGCCATATGATTGATTGGACATTTAGAGGAATGGCCAAAGAACAAGGGAAAAAAGTTAGCAGACCTATTAGTGTTGGCACAGAAGATCCCTCCTGTTGAGAATTAACCTGCCTGTGCCTTTCTTCCACTTTCAGTATGGGTAGATTCTTCTAATCTTCTACCTACGATTGAGAGGTTGTTCCACCTTGAAGGGTGCCACCTCCTTCTTCATCTAGGTGAACCATAACATATTTTTATATCCTCTGTTTTAAAATCCCTGCAGGCATGTTTTCCCTCTATTTTTCATCTGTAGAGCAAATGGAAACATTTTAACAAAAGCACAAGCTTTTGTTTTCTTTCTTTGTCCTTGCCAGACCATCTTTACCCTTCAATCTTCATGTCACTTGCAATAGATTAACAAATTAAATTTAGTGCAAACTCTCCAGACGGCCTGATTCTTAGGGCTGCGGGATGTTAAATAGCATCTCATATAATTTGTTTCATCCTTGGAGGGAAGCAAGATCCAACTTACAAAAACCAAACAGGCATTTAACATTTCACCTATGTGCACTTCAAATTTAAGCAAACGTGTTTTTTTCTGTTGAATGATGGTATTTCATTTACTGTGCTCGAGGTGGTATTCAATAAATGGGGAAAATGCAGGAGGCTTTTTTTGATTTCCTATTTTCTGCTTTAGCCATCCATGTATTCTGATCCGGGTGCAGCAGACAAACCGTGATCTATTGCTTGGCCAGCTTCAATCTTTAAGAATCCTGATCTTAGATTGACTGACAAGTGGGCATCTGATGCATTAGTAAGTTTGGGCAAGGTTGAGTTGAGTCAAACAATTGTCTGAATCACTTGAAACGAAGAAGATTTTCAGACAAGCTTTGGTGCCATTTGTACAAAAATGCCATATGACTGAGGATCCATGCTGGCAACTCTACTGAAGATCCAAGCTCATTCCTTTTTGGCTCAGTTGCCCAAAAATTAAAACTGCAAATCTTCCACTTTGCAATTTCAGACACTGTGGCATCTTGAGTTTTAAGGTAGGCTAGTTTCCTATTGGCAACAATTCCTGTTAACTTCCATTTTCTGGTTCTTTGGCACTCTGAAACTGATAAATGCTTTGGGGGGCTGAATTTTGAGGTATCCAGTTAGCAAGCAAATGTGTTATTTATTCCTCCCCCTGCCCTCCCAATCAAATTTGATGAAGCAAACATGAGAACAGGTTGGGAAAGTTCTGCCAGGAGGCAGCTAGAGAAAGTTCTAGTTGGCTCTGGTGGTGGGGAAACTGTGACGAACTAGAGAGTGTGCATGTTATTGATGTGGAAATGGAGTAAAACCCTCAGTTGTCTGGTAGATCAGGTGG
This sequence comes from Acrochordus granulatus, assembly GCA_032468055.1. Classification (NCBI taxonomy): domain Eukaryota; kingdom Metazoa; phylum Chordata; class Lepidosauria; order Squamata; family Acrochordidae; genus Acrochordus; species Acrochordus granulatus. The sequence goes on along the minus strand of JANHZU010005055.1, from coordinate 111,677 downwards.
GATTCTATAGAGTGGAATTGATGAAGCAAGAGGGCTGGTTATGGCTTGAGCAATTTCATTAGAAGAGTGAGTAGAATTGATTTAGATTAGACTTCTTTTGTATTTAAGTATACTGTAGTGGTTAAAGGGTTGGACTTGGATTTGGGAGTTCCAGGTTCAAATATCTACTCAACCACAGAGCTCTCTAGTCTCTTTTGATCTGTCTCATAGGACTGTTGAGGTGATAAAATTAGGTAAGAATACCTTATATGTGACCAAGAGCTGCCAAAGAAAGGAGTGGATAGTACTGAAATAAGCAAACACATAATATGCTATGATGGTAGCTGCATCTACAACAAGGAAATGTTTCTTCTCTATCATAATTACACAAGCTTAGTTTCATCCAGCAGGGTGAGAGGTCCAACTCCAACTGTAAAGGAAAATGGGAACAATAGATGGAAATGAATTGGGCAATTGGCAATAGCTTTATATGGTAGCCCTTCAGGGTTGAAGAAGACATGCTGTTGTGCAGTTTATCTGGAGACCTAAAGTGGCTCTGCAGTCCAGTCTGGAAGTGTAGAGTCTAGCATAATGGGGGCACTGAAAGTTCATTGTTGTTATAACTGTGGGTTAGTCTGTGATGCCACTCATGATTTTCTGTTGTTTTTTTGATGGCATCTGTTTCTCTTTCTCTTCTTTGGAGGCTTCATAGCACAGGGCTCACCAACAGGTTCAGTCAGCAGCTGCAGCTTCTAGATTCCATGGCTGAACATCACAGTGATATAGGGTTTCTTTCACACATCTTCATAGTGCTTGTGTGGTTGACCTTGAGGTCTCTTCCCAGACTGTAGAGCAACTGGTGAGGCATATAGCTGTCATCCATTCTGATGACAAGTCATCAGAGTAGCTTGGACATAGGGAATAGACAGAAATTCTGTATGTGAACATAAAAAATAGTTGTGAGGACTTAGCAAAGTACCAAGAACTAAAAATGCAGTTATCTATTTCCATTGAAACTCTAGGAGTTCAGTACCTACTCCAGGCAATGAAGATTTTGGAATAAAATATGATCAGCCATGTGGAAGTTGAAAGGAGAGTCCTAGTGGGGTTTTTTTGAGTTCCTGAAAGCCCTCTCTGATCACAGTTGATCCCCAGATTAGTGCTATATTCTGATAAAATAACAGCTTGAAAATAGAATTAAAATAATAAGAACAAAAAGACTACATTCCCAAGAAAACTGACATTTTGTACATCACCCTGCCCATTATTTCCTCACCCCCCCTAATTGTTGTTCCCAGCTGCCAAAGGGTTATTTACTGCAATATGGAACAAGTTTGTCACAACACATCTGTTTGAGGGGCATCTACAGGTTGTATCTATATAAAGATATCAAAATATTGGTGTCAACTGCATGATTAGCTGCCCAGAGTTGCTACTCATGAGTTGGGAGGCATGTGAATTTAATAAATAATTAAAAAAAAAGTAAATGATTGAAGCCTTGGTCCCTTTTCCTTGCAATGCATGTAAAAAGAAGCAGAACTTTGTCTGTGTAGTTGTGGGTGCCATTTTGACTTTTTGGATTATCCTGCAGATAATCTGACCTATTTGCCTCTGTAGTCAGACTACAACAGAGCAGAGAAGCAGTGTTCAAAATATAAAGATGTTTTTGTACTTTGCGCTTGTCCAAGGCCAAGAAGATGGAATTATGAAGATAAATTCCAGATGAAGCTAATAAGGAAATTAACTAAAATGTCTCTTGGGAGATAATACCTCTGCTGAATGTATACGGTATTTATCACATAAGTTGCTTTCTTAAAAGAAATGTTAATTGAAATATTTTCATTCCTTCCCATCATGTTCTGGGTACTGTGCTATGTTTGATGATGCTGAGTTGAGGAATGGAATTTTCTTCATCAACAATCCCATTGCTGTTGTTGTGGTGGGCAAGTTGGTAGTCACAAAAGTCCATACAGCACCCCTCTTCAAACTTGGGATGAAAAGCGATAAGAACTGTCTGACTGCCAGATCAAACCCATTCTATGCTTTTTCCGTATTTCATCTGACACTAGTGGGAAGTCCACAAACAAGTTGTGGTTATGGTGTTGAGGTACTGTATATGAATTAGGCATGGAAATAATCCCATGAAGTTGTTTCTAATGGACTAGAGAATTGCTGGTCAGATGTCAGCCTTCTGAGGTTGTCTAGGTAAGAAACGAAACCATGAGTACTAACACTATTTGTTTATTCTCAGGTTACAGCAACTGAATCTTGCAAGTCTGAAAGCCCATCTCTCCTTACTACTTTTACTTTCCAGGGAGTTAGGGAGGATCCCTTCTGAGACACTTTCCATGCCTCCATCCCATTTATTATACTGAGAAGTCTCTTATCTGGCTACTTTATCCTGGGGGTGCAGTATCTTGAGTCCAAAAGGGAGGATTATTTTAGGATCAAATTCTGCTGCATAGTAGATTCATAGCTTTTCCTTCTTGTCTGGTTCCTTTTCCTATGGAGCAGGCTGCATAATATTTCTTGGCCCCTAAATTTCTTTTAAATTTCTTTCTAAATTTCTTCTAAATTTCTTGGCCAGGTGTTTTGAGTATCTGGAATGAGGAAGGGGCACCATGTTGTCAAAGTAGAACATAGCTTGGTAGACCTACACTTTGGACAAGAACCATACCCTTCATGTTCTTCATAGTGAAAAGCTGTTTTCCCATTAGACTTCCTATTAAAACAAAACAACAGCCTGGAGATATAACGTGTTTCAGAATGCAGCAGGGCCATCTCTGAGCTACAAATTAATCATGGCTCCTTGGCTGAGATTTATGCACAATGGGAAGACCTACCTTTCCATTGATAATAAATCTTACCCCTTCTGCCACTCCTTTAGCCTTAATAAAGCATGGCTTTAATGGCAATTGTACCACCAAAATGAAATTTCTGACATACCATTACCCTCACTCTTGATTATCTTAAAGCACCTTGAACATTTTAGCACTGATAAATTGCATTTCTCAACTCCCTTAATTCAATGATAATAGAATCATTTTTTTAAAAATGCGGCTCTTGAATTTTGAAATGTTCTCTGTTCTAACAACTCACTCCCATGAATAATTTTGCTTCATTAATTTCAAACATAATTTCCATTTGAACTACTTGATGGTGTAAGGAGATGCTTAGATACAGTATGTTCTTTCTAGTATACATAGATTTCCATGCATATATTCACCAGCTTTTCGATTTTTACTTGTTTACTACTTCTATCCCCCCAAATCACTTCTGAGCAGGGACCATGGACCGTAAGTGTTACTTGATATGTGCTGTGCAAAATAAATGTACACAATCTTTCCTACGACTGTGATAAAAGTGTATTTCTCCAGTCCTTGAGCTGGCAGAAAATTTGCTTGTATAAATTCCATTGCCCAAGCCCTATTCTGCTTCAAGAATGGAGCAAATAATTGGTGTAGTCCAGATAGTCCTTGACTTACAGCCATTCGTTTAGCAACTGTTCAAAGTTCTGATGGCACTGAAATAGTGACTTATGACTAGCCCTCAAACTTCTGACTATCACAGCATCTCCGTGATCATATGATCCAAATTTGGGGAGTTGGCACCCAGCATATATTTACAATGGTTGCAGTGTCTCAGGGTCATATGATCATCATTTTTTTCTTTAAGATGGTGGATGGGAGTGGATGTGGAGTGCAGAGCTCCTGCTAGCTCCCTGAATAGATGTGTGAGGATCTTTTCTCCCTTTAGTTTTAACTCAGGATCAGCTGTTGGCGGCTGGGAAGAGTGGGGGGAACAACAGCACAGGAGACAGCGGTGCATCCCAGCCCAGTGTCGACAGAGGCCGTTTGAAGGATGAGGCCTGAGGCTGCTTTTTGTTGAGGTCTGAACTGACCAGGATTTACCTATCCAGGATTAGCTGCTTGGCAGCTGGGAGCAGCCGTAGGAACAACGGCATAGGAGGTGGCAGCATAATGCAATGACATCAGAGGCTGAGAATCAGCTGTTTGGCTGATTCTGGATTGAAGGCTGGAGCCTCAGAGGTGTTGAATGGCAGCGCGGCGGTGACAGTGGAGAGGGGAGTTGGCTGTTCGGCGGCTGTTCAGCTGTTCAGCAGCCAAGAACTTGCTGTTGAGGACTGAAGCCCTCAGGAGTGACTGGAATAGTGTGGAGGTGGTGACGATGGTGGCTGTGCGATGGTGGCAGTGGCGGAGGCTGGGAGTTAGCAATTTGGCAGCTGAGGCCACCTGGAGTGGCCAGGAACAACTGTGTGAGGCAGCAATGGTGGCTGTGGCAGCAGCGGCAACGGAGGCCAGGAAGTCAGCTATTGGCAGTCAAGGCCTCTGGGGCTGGCTAGAACAAGCAGTTTAGCAGCAGTGATGGGTTATCGTGGCCACTGAAGAGGACAGAGTAGATATTGGTTGGCCATGTGGGAGAACTGTTGACCCATTTCGTTGGGGATGGCTCTAAGGTGAGAACCGGAGCCGGGCTGGCTGGATGTGGTTGTTATTTGGAGCCCCCACCCGTGGTGAGAGGTGGATGGAAGGATGTGTGAGTTAGGCCCCCCCGAGCTAGCAGTGAGAGAGCTTGGTATGAGGGATGGGCATTGTATGTTTGTGTGGAGGGAGGGAAGAGACAGGAGCACTGTAAGGCTTTGAGAGCATATGTTACAGAGCTGAGTGTTCCTGTTCTTCATCCCTTCCTTTAGGTTGCTTGTGTGTGTGTTTGTATATGGTTGTTAGGGATGGCAGAGCCTATGGCTTGGAGAGGGGGGATTTTGGGATGGGAGGGGGAACTTTACCTGGGGATCTTTGGGCAGGAGATTTTATTGAGATGGTGATGGGCATGGGGTGCTACGGGAGCTAGAGGGCAGGCCGTTGCAGGGGAAGACACCCCCACTGGTTAATATTGGTTTTATGTTCCAGCCCTCCGTGCTCATGCCCAGCTCCTGGTCAGCATGCCCTTGGAGGCCCTGTGGTCCAGCTGCTGCTGGTGAATGCCAGATCAGTCAACAATAAAGCTCCCTTGATTTGTGATATCATTGAGGAGGAGCAGACTGACCTGGTGTGCATAAATGAGACCTGGCTGGCTCCTGAGGGAGCGGTTGCCCTCTTGGAAATGTGTTCAGCTTGATTCAAGGTTTGGCACCAGCCAAGACCCCAGGGTAGGGGAGGTTGGGTAGTAGTAGTCATTTAAGAGTCTCTCTTTGCCTCCAGAGGCCTTGCTCCACAAATGTCTGGTTGTGAGACCCTGTTCTTGAAGTTTGGCTCTTGGGATCAGATGGGATTGTTGCTACTGTACCAGCCTCCTTTCTGTGTAGCATCCTCCCTGCCAGAGTTGGTTGAGGTGATCTCAGGGTTGGTGGTGGACTTCCCCAGGCTGATGATCCTGGTAGATTTCAATTTGCTGTCCCTGGGTCTGTCCTCAGGATTAGCTCAGGAGTTCCTGGCTTCCATGGCAGCCACGGGCCTATCCCAGATTATTTCAGGTCCTGCTCGAGACAGTGGCCACACTTTGGATATGATTTTCTTGTCAGAGCAATGACAATGTGAACTGGAGGGGGAATTTTCAATGTCCCCCTTGTCATGGTCAGATCATGTTCTGGTGTTTTTGAGATTCTCTTATGCCACCCCCGCTCTGCAGGGAGATTGGACCTATTTGATCAATCCACCCTCAGTGACTGATGGACCCAGAAGGGTTTCAGAGGGAGCTGGGGGATATTCCAGGGGTATTGCATCATGGTTCTGCTGAAACCCTGGTTATGTCCTGGAACCAAATGATGGCTGAGGCTTTGAATAGGATTGCACCTACGTGGCCTCTTTCTACTCATAGCACTCGGCACTTTCTGTGGCTCATGGAAGAGTTGCAAGCTGAAAAGGGTAAAGAGATGCCTGGAGCGCAGCTGGCAGAAGTCTAGGGAAAAATCTGCCTTTGTGGCAATAAGGGGGGCGAAACGTAATTATTTCTCTGCCCTTATTGCATCTGCAGAGTGTTGTCCTTTGGCCCTGTTTAAAATCACCCAGTCCTTCTTGGTGGGGGAGACTCGGGATTTTCCACAGAGCTGTGCAGAGGAATTTGCTGAACACCTGGCAGATAAAGTCGCTCCGATTCAATCCCAGTTGGAAGTCTTGTGTGATGCAGATCCACTTGAGATGCCTAGGGAGGAGTCTTGCCCTCCTCTGTTATCTGGGAACAATTCAATCCTGTTGTTCCTGATGAAGTGGACAGGGCCCTCCATGCTGTCAGTGCAACCACCTGTCAATTAGACCTGGTTCTGGGACTTTAACATCTTTAAGTCTGGATGGGGTGGCACTACCCCAGACAGACCTGGTGTGTAATCTCGGGGTTCTTCTGGACTTGCAACTCCTGCTTGAACAGCAGGTGGCAGTTGCAGCTAGGAGGGCCTTTGCATGATTTCGTGTATGCCAGTTGAGCCCCTTCCTAGAGCAGAGCTCCCTTCACTCAGTCACTCATGCCCTTGTTATCTCTTCATTGGATTACTGTAATGCGTTCTACATGAGGCTACCCTTGAAGAGCATTGGAGGTTGCAGATGGTGCAGAATGCCACTGTGTGGATGATCGTAGGGGCCAATAGAATGGCCCATGTAACACTTCTGTTCCGCGAGCTGCATTGGTTGCCAGGCTGCTTCCAGTTGCAATTCAAAGTGTTGGTTTTGACCTTTAAAGCCCTTTGTGGCATGGGACCAGGATGTCTGAAGAACTGTGTCACCCCAATGGGGATGTCCCATGCCACCAGGACCAGAGGAAGATACCTCCTCTGGATCCTGTTAGCCAAGGGATTTTGATCGACAGGGTCAAGAAGAAGAGCCTTTTCTGCTGTGGCTCCTGCCCTGTGGAACATCCTGCCCCCAGAGATGAGGTCTGTGCCCACCCTTACAACCTTCTGGAAGAGTCTTAAGACCTGGCTCTACCAGCTGGTGTGCGGCTTCAGTGGGGATACATCATCTTGGAGGTGGTTGGCAGTTTAGTATTCACCTCCTTCCACCATGTATATCTTTTGGCTACTCCCCTCTGGGTCCAGTTAGTTATTTTTAAAGGTTTTTAATCTATATCATTAGATAAAACAGGTTTTTATTATTTGTTTTTATTGTAAGCTGCCAAGAATCGTTTTGAGTTTGGCAGCATATAAATCTAATAAACAAACAAATACATTTGGGACCTGTCAAGAAAAGTCAAGGGGAAAAGCTGGGTTTGCTTAATGACCTCATGATTCACTAAAAAATTGCAATGATTTACTTAAGAACCATGGCAAAAAAGATTGTAAAACTGGGCGCAATTCACTTAATCACCTTGATTAGCAATGGAAATTCTGATCACAATTGTGGTTGTAAGTTGAAAACTACCAGTATTTACAGTTTTAATGAAGAACAAATTAAGAAAAATAATTAGTAGAGTCCCTGGACTTAACTTCCCCTCCTACTCATTATTGACTGACATCCATTCAGTCTTTCTTATGTGGGACTAATTTTGATGTAAAAGTCTAGTTTTGCACAAGGGTTTTGTGATAGTTAGGGCCTTTGGAGACATAAATGTAGTGCTATTTTAGAATATTGCTGTTTTTGAATAATGGTAAACTTGTCTTTAAAAATAGTCCCCAAACAACAGACAAGCATAGGAGGTCATAGGGTGAAGCAGATAAGGCTCTCCCAAAGCTGTTTTTAGAATAGTAAATCAGTGGTAAAAATAAGCAAGGAGCTACCTCTACCAAAAGTGTGGATTCAAAAGTAAATTGTGTTGGATGAAACAGGGTGGACTGGTGGTCCCAGCCATAAGGAGAATATTGACTCATTAATGTGTGTGTGTCAATAAAAGTTTTCTTGATGGCAAATTGAAAATATACGTACAACAGAGGAACCTGTACACTCAAGCTGTACACTGATGCATTTAAAGGCATCTCTTTTATAATTAATGAGACTTCAGTGTAAAATTATTATGGAGATGGTGGAAACGTCTGAGGTTTTCTTGTTTAGCTTTAAAGGTAAGGTCACTGTATTCTAGTAATGTATGGCTGTGAGAGCTGGACGATAAGGAAGGCTGAGCATCGAAGAATTGATGCCTTTGAATTGTGGTGCTGGAGAAGACTCTTGAGGGTCCCTTGGA
>JANHZU010005055.1:76343-87346 GCA_032468055.1 Acrochordus granulatus | reverse complement strand
AAACCCCACTCCCTGATAGCATTAATGATGTTACCTAGTTTGATAATTAAAGTTCTGCAAGAAAACAACCAAGCTTGGAGAGGACCAAGGACCCCACAGTTCAACTCTGAACTACAGAAATTCTCTTCTATCAGGGCTCCATTTCAGCTCCACAGTTCTAGGGTTCTGTGATTTATTCTTCTCCTGGACTTTGTGTGTGTATGTGTGTGTGGATGCAATGCAGTTCACCTCCAGTTTAGTCATTAATCAGCCTCTCATGCTAAGCAACTCAGCAACATCTTTAAGGACCACCTCTTGCTTTGCCACTTCTAACTCCTCACACCCAACATACGTTCTTGGGACTATATCTTCAGAAGGGCCATTTGACAGGCAAGGGAGATTAGCATGTCCTGTCCTGTCTTGCTCCTATCCCTGATAAGTTCCCTCAGTGTTACTGATAAAAAGTTTTCCCAACTCCTCCTGGAAGTGTTCAGACTGTAGTGCCTTGAAAATTGATGACAATTTCTTTCTCTTTGTTTGATTATTACAGAAAGCTGTGATAGTGGGTTATTGCAGTGTGTGAGAGGCCTGCAATTTGGTGTCTAATGCATTGAGCTTTTCTACACCCTGTTTTTATGCTGAGATTTATTATAAGTGGATGCATCACAGCCACAAAGCTGGCAACCAGATTATTTCTCACATGGTAATGAGAATGAAACAAAATGAACAACCTCTGAATTTTTTTCCAGGAAAATGATAGGGTGTGATCTGTAATAAAAGCCCTTTTCCTTAGAGAGTGTATATATGTCGTTTTCCATTTTATTTGCAGAGGAGATCAGAAGGCAATTAACTTCTAGTTGTCCTTGGATATCTTCTTGGGAAGTTGCTTTCAGTTTCCCTTGAAAGTTTAAAGCACCAGATTCAGTATTTCCAGATGAGAAGCGCACAGAATTATGACCAACTGGAGATCTTCTTAGGTTACTTATTCATTTGTAGAGGATTTCTGCATTTTTCACCAAAGGAGCCCACTTCATATGCCTTGGGCCAATACATTGTCAAAACACTGATGTCCTTTGGTTTTCTATAAATCTCATGACTGAACACAAAGACCTGTTTGTGATGAGCTGTCCAAGTTGCTGGGAGTTGGACAGCATACAGATTTAAGAGATAAATACATGTCCTAATGTTGTATTTTAAAATGCATGCAAAATGAGTATTTTGTAAAGAAAATACTTTGAGGATTTTTTAAAAATAAAACTACTGCTTTATTGTTTTATATGTGTTAATTGTGAGCTGCTTAGAGTTGCTTTTGTGAGATTGGTTGCCTATAAATGTGATAAATAATAAATAAGATGGAAAGCAATATATGAACAAAAGCCCCTGAAGCTCAAGGTACCCTGTAGCACCTGTTAACTTTCTTTGTCAGACCAACTCTCTTAAGTTCTTCTTTTCTGATATGAAATTAGAAGTTTCAATTGAATGGGAAATTTTTTAGCCTGGAAGTTCCTGTAAGGTTCTTGCAACTGGAATGCTGAATATTCTGTTAATGTTCTGGAAGGAAAATAGTGATGATTGTGTTATTTTGATGCAAACTTTTCTTTAACAGGCTACTTAATTAGGTATTCTATTTTTATTGTGTGGATTTTATTTTTATGAAATCACTTTGTATATTTAGAGAATCATTCTAAAACTATGTAATACAGATAGCCCTCAACTTACAACCCTTTGTTTAGTGATGGTTCAAAGTTACAACAGCATTAAAAAAGTGACTTACGATCAATTCTTGCACTTAACAACTGTTGCAGCATCCCCATGGTAATATGATCAAAATTTGGTAACCAGCATGTATTTGTGATGGTTGCAATGTCCCAGGGTCATGTGATCACCACTTGCAACCATCATTGCTGGCATCTGACAAGCAAAGTCAATGGGGTTAGCTGGATTTGCTTAATGACTGCATGAGTCACTTAACTACTGGAGTGATATGCTAAACAACTGTGGCAAAAAGGTCATAAAATTGGATATGACTCACTTAAAAATCACCTTGCTTAGCAACAGAAATTCTGGTTCCAGCTCTGGTTGTAAGTCAAGGACTACCTGAACACGAATATAGTACAACTATTTCTTACATTAGACTGTAAGGAGATGCCAATAAAGGATTTTGTAGGGGTCAGCAACATTTGCAAATTGAATAGGCCATAATTTAGATCTATTGAAGGTTACTTGTTGTTTAGAGTAATGTTTCTCAACCTTAGAAATTTTAAGTCCCAACCTTAGAAATTTTAATAATTCTCAACCTTTAATTTAAGAAATCCTGAACCTCAATATTCAGGATTCCCCAGCCAACATGCATGATACCTGACCACTTATTATTTAGATTCATGAAATAAGTCCATTTGCACATTTAATGTTAACTATTTACAACTACATCCACACTGAAAATGTTTGCTACTGAACACATAGGAGTCCAGGATTTAAGAACTGCCCCAATGATAATGAATGACTAACCAACACAGTTCCCCAAAAACACAAGATAGATGAATGACTAAAACACAAAATAGTTGAATGACTAACCAACACAAAACACTGTTCTATATGTTCAATGAACATGAGTTATAAGTCTGATTAAAATTTAGAAACTGTTCCCTATGCATTTCAGTAGACCCCATTCCAAAGATTATGTTTTGGACTGTAGCCCTACTATCAGTGTGAAAACTGAGAAGCATTTTCATGCACTTTGGATACTCAGGGTTATCAAATGAATCTCAGATGACTCATAGACCTCTATGAGTCATTGATAGCACTGGGTTGGAGGGATCTGAGATTTGATTCTATCTAAAATAAATTCCGATGCTATTGTGAACTTAAAGCGACCAAATCTGAACAGCAAAAATCTGAAAGGACTTCTTTCTTCACCTGATTTATATTCCACCATGTCCAAACCGATTTAGAGAGAAAACATGATCTCTTTCTGGACATCTAGTGACCATCTGAAATTTTGCAGCCCAGGTATAATAGTGCAGAGCAGTGTTGCTCAACCTTAGCAACTTTAAGCTGTGTGAACTTCCAGAATTCCCCATCCAACAATGGAGTTGAAGTCTAAATATCTTAAAGTTGCCAAGGCTGAGAAACACTGACTTAGAAGATTGGAGGTGAACACGATTCATGAAAACTGTCTTTTTTTGCCAGACATTACTGCTGAATCTCTGAAAGCTACATCCTCTCCAATACATGGAATCATTAGAGCATTACCTCTTTCACCAAAGCAAGTTGATATTTTAATAGTCAGATGTCTGCTACTGTTATTGCCTTGCACCTGTTCTTCTGGTTGCACTGTTGTGTTCTTGCAGGTCTCATCTCTATAGCAACTGCTGCTAGACAATGGCTGGCCTCTGACTGGGTTCTCTTCCATTTGACCACTGTTTCTCATGGATACGTAAATACTCTTAGGGAGATGAATATAGTGGAAAAAATTAAAAAGAGGAGATTCTTAAATTCTTAATTTAAGTGAGTTCAGAAGTTTCATAGTTCATACCTTTTTTTAAAAAAATAGACCTCATGGCATACATCATTGCATGTCTGGTATCATTTGTTTCTTTAATGCTAGTAAGGAAAATAAGGTTCTGCATTTCCTGTAATTCCCCAAGAAAAGTTTTTTCTAACTTATAGCTGCCTGAACCCCAGTCTCTTTAGCCAGACTCTAGCCCCTGCCATCTGCAGTTGGTGAGTAATGCCAGACATCAAAGCTTTGCAATTGCCACACTAATGAGAACTTTGGAAGTCCCATCTAAAGGAGCTTCAATTGGTTCAGGATTTTTTTTTGAAAATCAGGTACAAAACTTTTCTTTTGCTCAGAGTGTCAGACTTTTATTTGCTAACAATCTGTCAACAGTCAACAATCTGTTTTATATATGGGGTTTGTATAGCCTCTATTGTTTTGTTTGCAATATTAATATATTTATTCATCCAAATCTACTTAGAGCCAAGGAAGCTATCCCTATGACTTGGGCCAAATGAACCTTTGTCACTAGATGCTTGCTGTAAAAGGGGAAGTCCTGTGTTATTTAAATTTTGAAAGTCTGAGAATATTGGTTGAAGAATGCTTAAGAAGTATGCTAAGTAACTTAATAACTGTACAAAAAAGATAAATGGAGTATGTATCCAAATAAGATGCTAAGCAGTAATATGACCTAATTGTCAATAATGTGGAGTACTATGCCACCAAAGCACTATGGCAAATTAAATCAAAGCCAAGTAAAGCTAAACTCTTAAGAAATGCATTAAAAAACTCTACAGTTTTTTAGTTGGTGATGTTATATTCTTGGGGTTGTCATACGTTGTAGAATCAGATCAGGCAAGGAACTACCTAGAGGGGCCAAATCACATCACTGTCCCAGGCATTATGATGATCACCCTCTAGAAAGTGATTTATTTATCAGCTTTATATCTGCTTCAATTAACCAGCCTGTCAGCCAATTTCCAGCAATTAAAAACACCAACAAAAACAAGGCAATCAGAATTAAGTGATCTATGATAAGACTAAAGCAAGCATGCCAAATGTAAATCATTACTCAGTCTGGGTCAACCTATAATTCACCATAAGCCCTCAGGAACAACTCAATTTTCAATAGACTCTAGAAAGCTAAAATAACATGTCCTATCTCTCCTTGCCAGATACACTTATTGCTATAAATCCAGGTGTCCAATGTATTTTTCCCTGACATTATTCTTGGACCATTGAAATTCACAAAACTAGTAAGTGGAAATAATCAGGATACCCAAAATGCTGAATTACTGGGAGGATACCTTCCACTCCTAGTGCATTGCAATTCATGTTTTCCTGCAAGCTAATTTGTGGTTTCACTTCAGAGTATCTGGATTACGTTTGTACGCACACCCATGAGAGTTTCCTATTGATTTAGGGCCACATGCTCACCATCTACTCTGTTTCTCAGTCACCTGCTCTGTAAAACAGTTTTTTTAAGAGAAGAGTTGGTGCTGGAACTAAAAGCTGAGCCCCCATATAGCTGCAATTAACAATCCATTCTCTTATAGTCTTACTACTTGAAAACAAGTTAATTTAGTCTGCAATTCACAGGAGCCTTGGAACTTAATTATGGCTCTAATATGCTCACTAATGAACAGGAGTGTAATTATGTCATGGAGTGATTTCAGGGGTATTGCGTGCTAATGTTAATCACTTCCATTTAATGTGTACACTGGTTAATGAAAATGCTATTGACTCCAGGTGGAGGCTTATGCATCAAGAAACGTCAGCAAATGACTATGAATCTTTTGGAGGAGTTACAAACAAGTTGGCAGTATATAGGTGAAGATTTTCTCAGTCATCCAGATGTAGTTGTCTGGAGATTTTGTAATGGCAACTAGCCTTTTTTTTTGTCTTAAAAATGTTTCACTGCTCATCCAAGCAGCTTCTTCAGTCTAAGAAAAAAGTTGGTCAGGAAATACCATATATATCTTAGGTGGACAATAGGAGAATGGGAATAGGCAGAGAGTTGTTAGGAGGTAAATGCCTGCCTCTTCTTTTCTTGCTGTCCTTTCATATTCCTGCATCCACTTCAGGGTTCCTTCCCCAAAATGTGTGGCAATAAATGGATGAAGATTTCTCAGTCATCCAGGTGGAGTTGTCTGAAAATTTAGTAATGGCAACTGATTTTTTTTTATTTTTGTCTTAGAAATGTTTCACTGCTTATCCAAGCAGCTTCTTCAGTCTAAGAAAAAATTGGTCAAGAAATACCATAGATGTCTTAGGTGGACAGTAGGGGAACAGGAATAGGCACAGAATTGTTAGGATGTAAATTAAATGCCTGACTCCTCCTTTGAAAGAAAGGAGGAGGCAGCTATTTCTAAAACAAAAAGAAAAGAAATCCAATTGCTATGACTTAACCTCCAGACAAGATGGCAGGAGTGAATTCTGTGTTTAGTAAATATACAAGGTGGAGAATGGACACCTTACAAGGAATTTGTATGTCTGCATGTCTGAAAACAAATTTAAGGTAAGGAAGAACTTGCCATTTGTTGAGTCCACATATTGAATGCTCTTCCGTATATAATTCTACCTGGATACTATATGCTTGATGTCTTGAACTGTTGCTTTAAAGCTGTACTGGCAGATGATCTACCAATAACTACCCATGATCCATTCAACAATATGCAGTTCAATGGCCAGAAAAGTAAGGTCCTTCACTTAGGCAGGAAAACCCACATGCACAAGTACAGATACACAATAGCTGGCTCATCAGTAGCACTTATGAGAGAGACTATCACTTAAGTAAGAGTCAGCAGTATATTGCAGTTGCCAAAAAGCTAACATAGTCTTGGGCTATATTGACAGAGGGAGAGTACCAAGATCGAGGGAAGTGATAGTAATGCTCTGTACTGCACTGGTGAAGCCACATTTGGATTAGTGCATCCAGTTCAGGTCATCACAATACAGAAAAAGATGCTGAGGCCCCAGAAAGCACGCAGAGAAGAGAAACAAAAATGCTAAGGAGTCTGGAGGCTAAATCTTACGAAAAGGATCTAGATATGTCTAGCTTAACAAAGAGAAGACATGATAGCAGTATTCCAATACTTAAAGGGCTGTCACAGGGAAGAGGGTATTTATTTATTTCCCATAGCATCTGAGGGTAGCGCAATAAACTGTGGGTGGAAGCTTGTCAGAGTGAGATCCAACCTGAAAATTATGGGGAATTTCCTGATGAAAATTATTGATTATAGGTGAGAATTATTAAGTAATGGAACAGCTTGCCTCCCGGAGTTGTGGATGCTCCACAAAGTTTTCAAGAAAAGATTGGACAGTCATTTGTCTGAGATGGTATGAGGACACCTGCCATGGGCAGGGATTGGGATAGAAAACCTCCAAAGTCCCTTCCAATCTTATGAATCTATAATGCCTAGATCTTTTGTCTATGACCTGACAATGCTTTGGCCCACTGCTTTGAACTCTCAGTGTCTGAACTTGTTTACAGGCAAACTCCCATGTAGTTAAGACTGTCCAGGCAGTCTCGGAGAATCAGACACCATTGAATGGAAGGAAAAAAAATGCACATGCAGGCTTGTTCTGCTTGCCACTGCCTTTACTTGCTTTAACCCCAGAAGTAAAGCCTTTGCAACCTAACTTTTGTGAGTGCATCTGTGTGATTGGCTTGGAACAGGACACTTCTAGAAGTTCACTGTAAGTTCCCAGAGATTCATCTTGGGGCAACCTGGTATTGTGTCTTCTCTGTACTTGCTATGCTCTCAGGGATACCCTCCCTATTCATGGAGGAGATCAAACTCTGGGTCAGCATTTTAAAAAGGCCTTATCATGCACAGTGAAAGGCTTTGGTTGGAATAATCTAATTATGATATTTTGCTTGTTTTTATTGCAAACTGCTGCGAGGTTTGAGAAGTCAGCAGCGAAAGAAAGCTAATTAATAAAAATAAACACAGATAAACTGACTGGAAACTTGACTTCTGATTTTCAGTATGAGAAGCAGGGACATGCAACACTTGAGATTATTAGTTGAGTGCTCCTGAGCTACAAGGTCCACATACTAATTGATTAGAAAGTTCTTTTTCTGCTACAATCTAGAGAACTGTGGGCCTTTCAGTAGATAATACTAAGCTAGCTTTGTATTAGGCCTATTTTTATTATTATAGTTAGTATTAGGGAGTGAGGTGGACAAGTGGTTAAGATGCTGGGCTTGTCAGCTGGAAGGTTGGCAGCCTGAGTTTGAGACCCAAGCATCGTGTAGTGGGTGAGCTCTCATTACTTGCCCCAGGTCCTGCCAACCTAGCAATTCGAAAGCATGTAAAAATGCAAGTAGATAAATAGGAACATCCTTTGGTGGGAAAGGTAACAGCACTCCATGCACCTCGGTGTGTAGTCATGCCGGCCACAGGACTTCAGACAATGCTGGGTCTGTGGCTATAAAATGAAGATGAATACCACCCCCTAGAGTCAGACATGGCTGGCAGGGAAACCTTTACCTTTTTAAAAACTAACTAGCTGACTTGGTATACAGCTGTTTTCCATGCTGCCTTCTAAGTATCCAGCAGTGATATTATTTGAAGTCTGGCATATTCCAGGATATTCCAGGAATGCGAGAAAGCAATTACAGGAAATTGCCATTCATCCTTGTATCAAAGAAATGGAAGCCAAGAGGTAAGTTTCTCAGTTCCTGTTCTTATGGTATAATTTCCCCTTGAAATTCACTCATACCATCTCTCTTAATACTCCAGAAGCTACTTAAAATGCCATTCTTCCGTAGAGTGTATGGTGATAATTGTTGCTACTTTTAAATTTCAATTTTAATTGTGTTGTTCTATTATTAAGTATTATGGCTGTGTTATTTATTTTCCCCATTATTATGATACAAGTTGAAGCCTTGATTTCTTCATGTTTATTTGTAATGTTTGTTCTTTAAGTTCTTGTTCTAAAAATTAATCCTTTTTTTCCTTCTTGGTGCCATCTTCTAACCATTGCCCGTTCCTAGTCTTGTCCATTTTAGGTTCAGTTTCTTCTATGTATTGGCCATGTAATGATTCACTCACCCCACTTTCTAAAGGTTTTTCTAAGAATTCATGATTATTTTTGTTTTTTCTACTTTCAGGATGTTTTCTTTGCAATGAACAAAACTGCAGTTAACATTTTCTTTCTACTTGCCTTGATATAATAATTTAATCTATGTTTTTTCCTCAACTATCTCTCTTACCTACAATAAAGCATGTCCGCAATTTTGCACACTAAATATAGTTGATCAACATCATTTTGTGGATGCAAAATGCATCCACATTGCCATTAGTTTTGGAGGTTACTGGTCTAAATTGTTGTGCCAAGTTTACTCTGCCATCAGTATATCTGATTACTGGGGTTACCCACATGTTCATGATTATGATTATATGTCTATCATATGAGTGAATTTAGAATTTTTTACACCCATTTTAAATACTGTAAACTGGTTTTCTTTCTAACTTCACCATTCAAAATATTATCCAAGGTTGAATATTCCTAGATATTTGTAGCTTCTTCTATGGGTAAAAATTTTATGAATTTATAAAATTCCTGTTTTTCAGTTGTATGCCTTCCTTTTGTTCAATTCTTCTCTTCTTTATATTGAGTATTGCACATTTGTCAGATTTCATTTTGATATACTTAATATATATTATTGAAGTGTTAAATATTCAGTTTCAGTTTCTGAGTTTCCAAATAGCTTCAAATCATCCATCATATCCAGGTTTTATTTTACTCAAGAATGAGTGAGGGATGATAAGGAATGGATTCAATTAATCCCCTTGAGAAGTTCCTCCTTTCATGTTTACATTTCCAATTTCTTTGCCATTTATCATAAGAATTTTTTTCCTATGTTTTCATAGCTTCTTTTATAAAATTCTGGATGCTTCCACAAATGGCAAATATTTCCAAAGATTTTTGTATGTAACTGTGTGGATGTGAAATCAAAACCCATGCTTGTATCAAACTAAGCCATTTGTAAATTGATTTTTCTTCATTTGGAATTTTAGTATAATTTTATGATTCAGCAATTGATTCATTGTTCCTTGTGAATTTCAGCAATTACCATTTTGTTCAGGTCAATACAATGAAGTTTTGAATATGTAACTTGAAATTCCAGTTGTTAATATACCAGTTTAACAACTGTTAAGCAAGTAATCAGTCTGTAGTTTCTTGCAACTATATCCTTGTCTCTGTTGCTTATTATTAAAACACTTCTATTCATTGTTATTCATTCTTCAACTTTTCTAATTTATAATATTTCACTAAGTTGAATGGTCTTTTATGGAGAGTTTCAAGTGTTTAATACAAAATCCATATAATTCATATTCTCCTGGTGCACATTCAATTTTAAACAATGTTTTGCTTTCTTTTTAATCATTGCTGATGTTATGACTGTATCATCCATTTTGAACGAGCCAATGTTCTCAATCTTTTTTATCCACTTTGTATCTTTATTGAATTATTTTGGGTTATCACAGATGTCATTCCAAAATTTCATCTTTGTCTGAGCCATCTTTAAGTTTTTGTATTTTTCCTAGCCATGCTTTGTTAAACCAATATTGGTTTGTTGAAAATTGCTGATTTTGTCAAAAATGATTCATTCTTTCATATTGTTCAATTTTCTTTGAATTATCATGAATCATTTCTAAATGTTTTTGAAACTTTTAAAATCATATTAGTGCCAAGAATACACTATATTTTCTCTGTAAATTTCCTTACCTTATTATTTTTCAATTTTCTTTAGATTGGTGGTATCAGTTTGTAATTTACTGATTTTTTTCTAATTGATTTTCCATTTTGGGAATTAATTTTGTTGTTTTTATTTCGTAACACTGTATCTCTCTGATGTTTTCACTACTGATGTCTTCTAAATTAGTTGATTAGTTTCAAATAATGTGCTGCTTCAATATTTTCTATACCAAATTTTAAACTATCCAATTTTTGATAGTTCATTTCCACTTGTTCTTTTCGTTTCAATATGCCTGCCAGATAACTGATGTTCAGTATTTGTGCAACATTTTCATGTTTTTCATCATCACTTTTATGTCATAAGATTTTATTATCTTATGTTGCTCTACAAAAATAAGCCCTATCAACCTTCATTTGATGATCTCCAGTTTCATTTATGCTGTGGTTATCAATATAATTAGCATTCTCAACCATTTTTTCCAATTCTTGCAATTTTATATGGGTAAAAGCTTTTGTTCTTAGAATAAATCTTATATGATCTATTAACTGTTGTTCATCAGTTCCTGAGTCTTGATATTTATGTTTCACAGTACTAGGCCTTCTCTTGAATTCCCTTAGTTTTAGTGTTTGATTCAAAGTTGGGTTTAGGATTTGATTTTTGCTTGATTTTCTTCAACTGACTTTTTATTCTACTTTGCTGGGTCTTCCAATGGCTTTACAACTGGTTTGTCCTAGTTGCCTAGCAGGACAAGTTGAACCAGGTAACCCACTTGTTGATTAATACTGAGGAGTCATAGCACCAGACACTGCCTTT
>JANHZU010005055.1:53423-76243 GCA_032468055.1 Acrochordus granulatus | reverse complement strand
GCCTTTATTGCCCTTATAATAACTAATCTAGTATAGAATTTTCCTTTTGTGTGTTCACTATCAAGAATGAGTTAGGGTAACACACTTTATCTGATCTTTCCACAAAGATCTGTCTGGTATGGTTCAACCTCACAGTAGCTAAGCTACCACTGACATAGTCCTGATATCACTAAGTGTGGTGGAATGTAGTCTGGAGGGAGGGTCTGTCTCCCAGAGGGCAAAGAGGCAGTGAAGCTTGGCAAGTTAGGACAACCTCTTCCTAGCAGTTCATAGAGTATATCAATAGTTAAGCAGTAATTGGTAAGTAACTGGTCAGATTCTGGTTACAGGCGAACAACAATAAAACTTCTCAGAAGTAACACCCATGTTGTTCTTGGTGCCTGACACTAAGGAAAACTGACCTCCTCACTAAAGTGGGAAAATAGATCCTGAAGACCTGGCTCTGCAAGGTAGCTTGGGGCTCCACTGGGGGTTTGTCATCATGGAGGTGGTTGCTGGATTAATGCCACCTCCCCCCACATGCTTCTTACTCCCTTCCTTTCATCTTGCTATTTTATTTATATTGTATTATTTTTCTTTATTGCTTTTATTTATGTATATTGTAAATATACAATAAAGCCACCTAGAGACACTCTTGAGGTTGGCAGCATATAAATATGATAATATTTATGAGGGGAACCTGTGTACCTCAATGACACAGGAGCTAAAACTATTACTATTATTTTCCTATTTATTTCCTTATTTATACATTTCAATTATGCTTACCTTGAACATTTTAATTGATTGTAAGTTCTTACTGGATTAATATAAACTGAGGTGATCTTTATTGATTGAACAGTGTACCAATGGAATTAATAAATAAATGAACAAACAAAATGTACTCTGAAGAAATACAGTTTAGGAGAAGAAAAAAGGAAGAAAGAGGCATATTGATTGGGTGAAGGGTTTAAACAGATGTTAGGCAAAAATCATACATAATCCTTTCCTCCTCAACTCTCTACAGGTTCTCAGCAGGAGTTGAACTAATAGGAGGCAATAGAATTTGCTACCTCTGGGCAAAATGGCAGGCTGCCTTTTTTGGTCTCTTTTTTGTATCTTATTTTCTGCTTGCAAACTGCTCCTACATGACATTTCTCTTCATGTTGAATCTGTCTCAAGGCAAGATCTCACTGCTAGAAGGGAATATTGATTAGAGAAGTTTTTTCCCGAGTCTTCAGAACAAACAATAACTGTTATTATAATGGATGCTTGGGGCTTGCTGAATATTGCAGAAACTCAGTGTAGAGATGTGCTACTATCTCCTCTCCATATATTTTTAAGCTGCCACTATGGGAACACATTAACATTTTGCTCATTTCATTGAAGCAAAATATTAATTAATCCAAAATTATTGGTCCATGAAATAGTTTTTCTAGCAGTATTCCTAACTGATGAATATGGAGCTAAGAGCAGAACTATAAAAGATCTGAAATGAATAGAAATGGTAGGGATGTACTGAGCTGAGATTAATCACATAGATATTTCAGAAAGCTTGTGTCCACCACTGCACCTGTCACTGGCTGTTGGCAGTGTGCATCATGCGAGACTACGGCTTTAAAGGGATCAATCTATTCCATTTTCTATCCATGTTAGGAGAGCAACTTCCTAGCCTATAGCTTTTTTAAAATAGCTTTTTAATAGATTAAAAACCCATTAAATTTGATGTTAAGGAACCAGTTTTACTCACAAGTTTCCTTAATATATGGAGATTTAGTTCTCTTCTTTACTGAGGATTTATCGCATCAGTCAGCCACAGTTGAGGCAATATAACACTTGTTTTCATTTCTGTTATTTCAGCACAATAGTGCTTGGATGATGCTAGAAATCAGTATAACTTGCTTGTGAGGAACTGATCTCAGAGACAGGGAATGAGGAGATATTTGGTGACTGCAGAGAAAAAGCATTAAGTTGTAAAAAGAAGAGAAGTGGAAAATGCGAAGGAGAGAATGAAACTGGGAGGGAACAAATGGACTATCTAAGAATATGAGAGGCCCTGGAATCTTGTCAGCATTATGTATAGTATTATTTTTGTTATGCAAATAACCTCATTTTTTAAATGACAATGTCCCTAGTTCAAGCTTTTACTATTTTTTTTAAAAAGCAACAAATGCAATTTTCCAAAACATGTTCTTTTTCTGGCTAATTTTTCACCATTTTTGGCATATAAAGAGCTTTTCAGCCAAACATAGACTTTAGAGTGTACGATTCCATGTTGCTTTCAGTGCGATTGATGAAATGACAGATGGCTCAAAAAACTTAACAATGATTCCTTGCCAAAGTGGCATGAGATGTCAAAGGGGCTGTTATAAAGATTAATTTTGGGCCCTGCTCTCTTCAATGTTGTTATTAATAACTTGGAGGGAATGCTTATCAGATTTACAGATGACATAAATTTGGGTGGAATCCCATTGCTTTGTATTGGTCAGAGCATCTACTTCTGGCCTCGGAATTTAAGAATCCAAACAAACTAGAACAGGTGCAGAAGATTGGAGGTTGAGAATTCCTTTGTCTCTATGTGTAAGAGTCTTTTTGAGAGTGGGAATTTGTCCTGAACAAATTTTATATTTATAGTAGAAAAGTAATTTATTTATGGGAAAATACATTTAAGAGTTAGGCAAAGCCTAGCACCTACCTAACCACATCCCACTAGGAGAAGAGTCCTTGCTTCCATGCTTGGGAAGAAAGGCAGAAGGAAGTGACCCAACATTAAAAATTTCTTAGACAAAGAGCAGCAAACTGACCAAGAAGGGACACTGAGTAAATCTTTAACTCTCCTTCTATGCTCTATTGATCCTTCTGGTTGGGAGGATATATTATATATTATATTGTAGAATATAACATATTGAAGATCAATGCCACTGGATTTTGACCTCCAACACAGAGAAGAAGGATGAAGATAATTAGGGATTGAAAATTAAACTTTAATGTAAAATACTGAAGGAATATAGTATGTTTAATTTTGAGAACACAGGCAGGGACAGCTCTCTTTAAATACTTTGAAGTATATCACACAGAAGAAGTCAAGACTTGTTTTCTATTGCTCCAGAAAGAATTGGTGAGCTTCTTTTGAAGTTCTGTGTACAGTTCTAGACACCACATTTCCAGAACAAAATTGGTAGGTTAAAGACATTTCAGAGAGGCAACAAAGATGATACGAGAACCTGAGGACATACCCTCAAAGGTCAGGCAGAAGAAATATATTCAGTCCAGCGAAAATTGTTAAAAGACAAGATATTCATGCTTAACTGCACAGAGGAGACAGGGAAAATGGTCAGGAACTATTTTTTACAGCCAGAGAAACCAGAACTAGAAACAAGAGATATAAGTAAAGCTACTTAGGTTTCATTTAAATATACAGAAAAATAGTGTAGTGATGGAAGTCTTCTTTTTAAGTGGACAGACATTTATTTCATATCATTTAAATGTTTTTTTCTGAACAAGGAAGAGGGCTACACCATGATCCTTGTGTTGCCTCTCCAACTATGCAGTACTAAAGGTCTATGAAATCACAACCTGGCTGAATGTTAGTGGGAAAAAAATCCCACACATCAGAATGGTTCAGCAATGGAACCAATTACCCAGAGAAATTATGATCCTCCCTTCATTGGTTATGTTCAAGCAAAGATTGAAGTTATCTATCAAAACCACTTGAATTCCTGCATTGTGGTTGGATTTGACATTCTAAATAGCCCCTTTAAGTGCTATGACTTTATAATTTACAAGAACTTGCAAAACGGCCCTCCAGTATAATTTTTAGTGCTGATATACAGTGCTACTATGGACTAAGATTTCCACCAGTCAGTTCAACAGAATCAGACTTCATTGCATTTGACATGGGCAGATGCTGCTACTGATTTAAATAACTGTTGGTCTTCAGTTTGGGTCATAGTGGCTATTGCCTTCTTAAGGAATCATACTACACGCTGAGAACTAAGTTTCATTGCAAGCAGATTAAGACAACTGATAGCAAAGAACTCAGTATATATTCAAGTATTTCTTGCCATTTTCCTCTGTACAATTCAAATCTAATTTTCTCTTTTTTTCTCAGCTACCTCTTGGAGGCACTAGGGTCTCAGCATCTTTTGCATTTCTTCTACAACAGAAGATTATTGTCTGATCTGAAAAATCACCCACTTTCTCAGCATCCTGACAATAACAGAATATCTACCCAAGGGCTACCTTATGCTGACAGGCAATGCATTTTTTTCCCAATATGTTTGGATTTTTCCCTTCTTTGCCCCAGATAAAGATCTACTTTGCACCTTGTGATGCCACAGAAACACATTGATAATCAAGAAGGGAGGAAAGCATTTTTAATTCCAGGTCTGACTAGATTTGCAAGAAGAACAGCCATAGATCTCTTTGGCTTGTTACAACAAAACAAACATACAGTAGTTGGCAAGCTTTTTAATCATGGCTCACATCACAGCCAAAATTATTTTTGGGGTTGCACTAGTCAAAAATTCAAAATCTCATTTTAATGCAAAAATACCCAGGTCAAATAAAGCAAGTTTATGTTAATAAACATAAAGTAAAACAAAGCAGTTGTTAGTTTACTGCATGATGTTCATTTTTTATAAATCTCATAAGGCTTGAGATGAATTTGATGCCTGTATTGGATTAACTCATACATATATACATACTTATTTACATATGTATGTATACATTCATACATACATATATATATATAATACTGTAATCCCGCCAGTGAGGTACCACCTTGCTGTGGTTGGGGGGCTTGTGTGCTCCAAAGAAGATAAGAGCTATACCACATACTGGACAGATCTCATCAAAGGAGCCAGATAAAGAGTGTCTCCCTCCCTCCCATAAAAATATGATGAGACGTAATTTACAGAAATCCATACTGGCTTGGTCATCACCTGGGTTAACAAAGGACTGCACTAGATGTTATTGGGGTTTTTGGACATCTGGTGAAAAATGGGCTACAGGACTCACTGGAGAATGCAATGAAATGGCAACTCACTCCAGTATCCTTGCCAAGAAAACCCCATGGACATTAACAAAAAGCTAAGAGATAGGACACCAAAAGATGAGCCGCTCAGATTGGAAGGAATTACAAGTAGCTCCAAAAAGATTGAAATGACTGGGCCAAAGCTAAAAGGATGCTCAGCTGTGGATATGTCTGGAAGTGAAAGAAAATGCTGACGATATAAAGAACAATATTGCATAGGAACCTGGAATGTAAGATCTATGAATGAAGTAAGCTGGATGTGGTCAAAGATGAGATGGCAAGATTGGACATTGACATCTTGGGAATCAGTGAATTAAAATGGACAGGAATGGGCAAACTTAATTCAGATGATCACTTTATCTACTACTGTGGACAAGAATCCCTTAGAAGAAAAGGAGTAGTTAATAAAAGAGTGAGAAAAGCAATAGTGTGGTACAATCTCAAAAATGACAGAATTATCTGGTTTGAATCCAAGGCAAAGCATTCAACTTCACAGTAATCCAAGTCTATGCCCCAACCACTGATGCCAAAGAGACTGATGTTGACCATTTCTATGAAAGTCTACAACACCTTCTAGAACTCACACCAAAAAAGATATCCTTTGAATTGTGGTGCTGGAGAAGACTCTTGAAAGTCCCTTAGATTACAAACCAATCAATCCTACAAGAAATCAACCCTGATTGTCCCCTGGAAGGACAGATACTGAAGCTGAAGCTCAAGTACTTTGGCCACATAATGTGCAGAGAGGACTTATTAGAAAAGACTATGATGCTGGGAAGGATTGAAGGGAAGAGGAAGAGGGGACAGCAGAGGGTGAGATGGTTAGTTAGCATAGTAAGTATGATTGGAGTGAGTTTGGGTAGACTCCAGGAGGCAGCGGAAGACAGGGAGGCCTGGCATGCTGTGGTCCATGTGGTCACAAAGAGTCGCACACAACTGCACAACTGAACAAAAAATATTGGAATAATTTCAATTGTTTCATAATTCTGGCTGCCCTGAGTGACTTGTCTGAGCTGGATGGCTTTGAAAAAATCAAATCAATAAATATTCATCCAAAAATTGTCATATGCGGGCAAACCATGCTAACATCACATTGTTATGTCAATTTGCATCATCATATCATCAAGCAAATGACATGAATTACAAATTTTATGAAATGGGACTTGCCCCCCCCTGCAGTTGCCCATGAAGGCTGTGACCAGGATGACTTTTGACTCCAGCTCTGTTTCTAGGTGAAATACAAAGTCCTGACATTGTTTATAAAGTCCTTTATGGGTATGGGATCAGAGTATTGGGAAAAACGTAATATTCTCTCTTATGAGCTTGTCTAAGCTTTAAGACCTTTAGAAAATACCTTTATCATTGGGCAACATGCTGAGCCTCAAAAGGAATTCAAGGTTAATACTATCAAATTTAGCACATGGGATGAATTCGCCTGCTGTGTCTTTACCTGATCTGGGCATCCATATTGCTTATCACTTGTAGAGGCAAGTTTGAGTATGGTACAGGAAAATATCTTTTCTTAGTCTTTAGAACTCTTGTCTTAATAGAGGTCAAAGTAGCTTGTTCTCTCACTGTTATTTTCTGCCAGCAAACAAAACATTTTTATTCAGATAAAGGTTTGGTGTATACCCTGTTGGCTGGATGAGTGCTGTTTACTTTATTGATGTCTGGTGGTTTTAATTGCATTTTTAATTGGCATTTACCCCGTTTATTTTCATTGATTTAGCCACCTTGAATTTATTCATTGGCGAAAAAGGGCTTCCAAATTAAACAAAAGATAGAACCAACTAGTAGCATAGGTAATTGATGCTTTTTTTAAAAAGAATAATTGCCTAGCTGCTTAGGTCAAAGATATTTCTGCAAACAAGATGGCTGCCCAGACAATTCCAGGTGATTTTCTTTCCTGGTGCTGAGCATAAAATAGTTTGGCTCTTTTGCTCTCTGCATATTATTCTCTAAGCAAAGCAGCAAAATATCAGATATTCAT
The DNA here is from genome assembly GCA_032468055.1 of Acrochordus granulatus. Classification (NCBI taxonomy): domain Eukaryota; kingdom Metazoa; phylum Chordata; class Lepidosauria; order Squamata; family Acrochordidae; genus Acrochordus; species Acrochordus granulatus. The sequence continues at coordinate 69,242 of JANHZU010005055.1, read as the reverse complement.
GAAATTCTGCTAGAGACTTGACCGAAAGAAGTGAGATTCAGGTCTCACCCTCACATCTCCTTCAAGGCAACATCAACTGGTAACTTTTTTTAATGCCACATCCATATTCTCATCCTCAGCTTAAAGCAGCCAGTTGCTGTTCCAAGTTTAAAGACATAGTTTCTCTCTTCACCAATGCAACTTTTGCTGGAAATGCAGTGCAATATGCTTCATTGGCAATGCGGTTGATGACATGATCAGGTGTGTCACACTGCCCACCAAACCATTTCTTTCATGGTACAGAGTTCAGGAGAGCTTTTCTGGTGTCCTGCTTTGCATCTCTTTTCTGCTGCTTTAATTGAAGGATTCAAGCTGGGACAGCCAAAGGCCCCCTCCTTTGGGACTGACTATGCTAATGATCACAATATTGTTTCTGATGTTTAATAAATACATATCAAATTATATATTTACTAGCTGAAGCGAGCAGTGTGTGTGCTTGCTCTGAAGTGCAGAGGGATTGAAAGTGTGTGCTGGGTATAAACTAAATGGAGTAATTACTCATAGCAGTCTTCCAACAAGGATAGGGGAGAAGGAGTGAACTACATAACTAGATTTGTGGAGTCCTTGGAGCTTTCTGACTTGGTTGTTTGCTTTTAGATGTCTCCAGAAACCAACCCAGATTGAACCAGATGAACAATTCAGCAAAAAACAATACAAGGAGCTATTAAGGAGAAACCACATTCCACCAACAATGGCAGAGCAAGCTACTGTATATAAACAGAGAGCAAACCCTATACCCATTAGCACTGAGGATGTTACCTCGCTGAGGAAATGTTTGCAAAGAAACAACCAAACTCAGAGAGCACCAAGGACCCCACGGTTCAACCGTATTCAACAGATATTCTCCTCTAAAGTAAAGGTAAAGGTTTCCCCTGTCACTTGTGGTCAACTCTAGAGGGTGGTGCTCATCTCTGATTCACAGGTGAGGGAGCTAGCATTTGTCACAGATGCTTCTGTGGTCATGTGGCCAGCATGTCTATACATGGAGGGGCATGGAATGCTGTTACTTTTCCCACCAAGGTGCTACCTATTTATCTACTTGCATTTTTATATGCTTTTGAACTGCTAGGTTGGCAGGAGCTGGGGCAAATAATGGGAGCTCATCCCATTATTCAGCAGCACTTGGGTCTCAAAACTGTTGAACTGCCAATCTTCTGGTTGACAAGCTCAGTGTCTTAACTGCTCAGCCATCACACTCCCTGTTCTCCTCGGTTGGTTTCTTGTTCCTTTTCTCTGTTCCTTCTTTTTTAATATTGAATTTGTTAGTCTTTGTAATGAAAAACTATATGAAGCCTTCTGCATGGGAAATATCTCTCACATAACATAGTTCAAGGCTTAGCAAAGTTATACGGAGGTGTTTGATTAATTTCAGTTTTACAGAGTTTAGAGAGATTGCAGCAGAACTAAGCAATTAATGAATTGCTCAAGCTTTTGGAAGATGGCCATTCTGTGCGTCCGCTCTACTGGGATGATATTATCAGCAGCCTTCTCCACTTTGGATATCCTTTACGTGATGGACTTCAATTCCTAGAAATCCCGAGGCAGCCTTGCTATTGCTGAGAATGCTAGACACCTGAAGTTCCTAGGGTGTCTAGGTAAAGGGTCTAAAGTGGAGACTAATAACCACCAGCATTTTAGCTACCTCAGAGCAGCTGCCCAGGCTTGAATGCTGATTTCCTGCATTGGGTCCAAGCAGGAACTGAGGACAAAGGTATAAAGAACTTAGCCTGGTAAATGCTGAAAGGCATTTGGCTGCAGGAACAGCTGAGCAGTTGCTTTGACTTAAAGGAGCCTTGAGCAGTGCCCATTCAGATTATGGAGAGAATCCCCTATATATTTATTAATTCAACTTAAAAACCACCTGACTTCATGGTTATTCTGGGCAGCTTATGGATAAAAATTAAAAGAAAAAAACATACATCAAGAAGAAAAAAGAAGACAGCTAATTAGAACCAAAACCCAAGTCAAATAACTAATCACCAATTGATACATCAGCAAGAATAAATTCCAAGGTTACATCTTTTTTCCCATTTATAAATATATTTGCAAAATTAAATGTAACTGAAATATAATTAAAACATCAGAATAATTGAAAGCTATCATTTTGCTCTTGTGGGAAGAAAGGAATACTTCTCTAAACTTGCCAAATGCAGTTTCTTCTAGTGGTCTTAATTTGGGTTTTCTTAGCTGGAGAGCAGTTATATTCCAAAGAGAGTGACGTATCTGTGAACATAATTTGTTTCTTCTTAAGAAAAAAAAATTGTCAATTTCTGTGTCACTGGCAATATTTACAATAGTTGTGAAATGAAATATTCCAGAAAACTCATTGGCAATATTTACCATAGTTGTGAAATGAATTATTCCAGAAAACCCATTGATTAATAAAATTAAAGCAAATGATGCGTAGTTTTAGTCTATGCAACTATTTTAAAAAACAGGGAAATATCGTCATGATTGACTGTTTTTTAACCAATTGTTCAAAACTTAGGAAAGAAAATGCTATTAATAGCATTTAAGTATTTAAAGTATTAAAGTATATTTTAAAACTTGATGAAATGAAAGTATTCATTTTATACTCCATAAACTGAAGAATCAGAGCAGCATTTCAGAATTTTTTAGCAAGGAGGAAGACAGAGAAAGAGGTCAACACTTGGACTGGTATTGTTGCTGCTGCTTTATATCTAAAGAGATACCTATTCAAGTATGGAATTGAATAGAGACATTCACTGTCAGTCCTGCTCTTTAACTTATGCAAAATGATTCCTGCTACCATGCCCAGAAATTTTGCATTCATCCTTTGCATGAGGAACAAAGAGTTTAAATGATTTCCAATGGTGCATAATTTGTACATGAGCTAAAAATCATGCTGACAGTTTTCAACTTAACAAAGAATCTCCTTGGCTGTTAGCAAAGAAATATGCCAGAACTATGTCCTGGGAGGATGGCAGGCAGGGACAGAGAGCTGTATTTTTTCTTTAAGTATTTTGCAGGAGAATCTGTTTGGAGATATTATGTTGTTTGTGGAAAGATAAAGAGTGAACGCATGCGGTTGTATGAGTGTGTGTGTCTGAAAGAGAGAGGGAGAGAGAGAGAAAATAAGCATTGGTTTGGTTTTGGGCTTTTTTTTTTTTTTGCTAAAAGAGCTTTATAGGATTAAACTGCCTAACCCAATACATTGTTCCCAACGGTTGTCAGTTAGGATCCATGGTTTGCTAGGAAGATCGCACAAATGCGACTGTCCACATATTTGTCTGTGTCATCCCTCAAATAATTTTGATGTGGGGGGCTTTAGTTTCTGAGTCTTTAAAAGTGAAAGATTCAGATCTTATATACAGTGATATATGGTCATGCCCATGCTGTTTTCTTGGTAAAAATATAAAAGCAATGTACCACTGTCTTCTGGAATTTTATTTTTTTCATTTGAGTCTAGTCTCCTGCCATGGGATTTCTTGTTCAAGGTTTCTTTTGATTGATTGAGGGTAGGGGTCAGTAACTGGCAGTCCATATGCCATAAGGAATTCTCTTCCAGATCCTATTATAACTGAATTCTTTGGCTGTTGTCATTGATAAGGATTTGTACATTTTAAATATTATTCGTTCCCATTTTCTCATCAAGCTCTATATGCAGTTTGGCCTTATGTCTACCACTTTAGTCCCGAGCATTCAACATCAGTGTACTTTCAGCCTGAAAATTCATCTCTAATTATTAATGGGAGTTTTCAGAGAAAGCTCAAAAAAGACAAGATGGTAGCTGTGATTAGATGATTGAAGCCCCATCCTTTTTTATCTGCAGATAAAAAGAGACAGGGGCTTCAATCATATTGCTGTAGCTGCCATCTTGTTATTTTTTACTCTACTGAGTGGGAGCCCAGATGATAAGATATGTTGGCAGCCTGAAATAAGCCATCACTGACTTAAAGGATTCTAGAACATCTGGTAAAAGATCAGTAACAAACCTTGCTTATAAACCTAAAGTTGTGATATTAAAGGAAAAGGGAGAAGGAAAACAGAGAAAGGAGAAGGCAAAATGATTATATGCCAACAAATCATTTTTGACTCCTAGAAACCAGGTAGGTTTTCTCCATGACAATCTGTCCCTAACTTAGTCTTTCAGGTCTTCCAATAATTTTTGCCATCTTCTTCTTCTCTTCCCTTTCCCAGCATTAGAGTATTTTCCAAACACTGGGTCTTCACATAATGTGTCCAAAGTAGGATAATCTGAACCTGTTCCTTTGTGCCTTGAGGGAGATTGGTTTGATCTGGATTGATTTGTTTGATGATCCATTTGTTTGTTTTCTTGGCTATCCACCATATTGTCACAGGTCTTCTCCAACACCATCATCAAAGGCATCATTACTCTTCCTTTCTTGCTTCTTTAAAATTCAACTGTTGCTTCCATAGAGTGTTACATTATGGCTTGTAAAAGTTGCAACCAAGAACCATTTAGGAAGCACCAAGAGAAGTTAGATTCTGAAGAAAGCCTGTGGAAGGGCTTCTTCTCACTTCTTTGCTATAGTTGATGGAATCGCTTATAACCATCAAGACAAATATCAGAATTTTCTTTCCTTTACTTAAAAAAATGGTATTTCCACTGAGTCTTGGATTATATCCTTCTCTGGGTGAATCCTTGAGGGTGTTAAAAATTCTAGGCTCTGAAAGAAGACTTGACAAGATGTGACCAGGTCCATAGAAGTTTCTGCTTCTGGATGCTCAAAAGCAGCACATCATTGTGTTCCTTTGTTGTTGGTCCTTAGCATCAGATATGACAAAATAGATAACCAGTGTGTACTCTCTCACTCCCTTTCTCTTTCCATCATTTTCAAATCTGAATTATTATATATTAAAATGACTGCTTCTTGAGAGGCATGAAAATAAACATTGAGCTTTTTTTCTGGATGTGTATGTGTCAAGAAATACATATTTGAGGTAGATATGGTCAAATTTTGCAGTTAATGACTCAGTTTCTCTTAGACATTTATTCATTCTCCCTGTCGCTATGAGGAGCTGCTGACTCACATCATCATGCAAAAAAGGAAAGCAAAGCAAACATGATTATGTAAATGCAAACAAAACAAAATTAAAATAAGGAGCTTGCACAAGAATAAACAGACACATTCAGTCCTCTTCTGTCTTTGAGCCTGATGAGGGTGTAAAAACAAAAAAGGCAAGAGGAATATATCCCATTTTTGAACCAATCTTGGTTATAGGAATGGAGCGCAATAGAGCTTTGGTTGCATAGCATGATAGGAAAACTTGCTTGCTTGTAGTCCTGCCTTTTTATACAGAACTGGGCACCCCAAATATATGTATTAACCCCTCTTGTTGCTGAAATTAGGCAGCTTCAGTGTTTCAATATAAACAAAATTAGACTTTAGAGATTAGAGAACAGGATATATATCTTGTGTGCACGCACATATGTACATGTGTGTGTATGTGCCAGAAATGTCACAATGGTGGCTGCAACCATGTATTCAAAGTCTTGCCCTGTCTTCCTGTGTCCACTGAGACTCAACTAAAAAAGACTGGTGCTTCAACCATACACTAACTGTTTCTATGATCATGTTTTGGACCTCTCCTCCATCCCTGCAGATGCCCCTGCTAGATGTCCAGCCAGAAAATGGTTACTTACCCATTCCTATTTAGAAGATTGCACAACTGATTGTGGTACACTGGGATTCTGCTTAAGATATTCTACACATGGAAGAAATGTCTGTGCATGGTAGAGCCCATCATTCAAAGGCTTACAAAGGAAGGAAAAACAACGCAAATGAAAGTCTTTATTTGGGTCTCTTACTTTTCACTAGCAAATGGAAAAAACTTGGGAATGGTGTGCCCTGAACTCTAAGTAATCCTATTTGAAACTGCAGATTCATTTTGGCTTACTTATATGGTGCTGTAAAGGTTACTGGTGCTCTCTTCAAGGACTGTGGCTGCAACATCTAACAGAAAGTGAATCATTTTCCATCTCTTGAGCTGCTCTGCAATTTGCTCTGCTCTGCTCCAGACTTCTTATTAAACTTCAGGATCTGGGTTGGGAAAACAGGAAGACATTATTGATAAGTCAGAGAAAGGAACATTTTCAAGTGTCAGATTAGGCTGACTTTCTGATATAAGACACAGGTCAGCGGCTTGAGTTCGAGAATCAAACACCACTGTGTAACGGGTGAGCTCCCATTGTCTATATGAGAGGTTAGCTCTTGCCAACCTAGCAGTTCAAAAGCATGTAAAAATGCAAGGAGATAAATAGGTACCACCTTCAAAGGGAAGCTAACAGTGTTCCATGCGCCTCAGCAGATAGTCATGCCGGCCACATTACCATGGAAGCATCTTTGGGCAATGCTGGCTCTTTGGCTAGGAAATGGAGGTGAGCAACAACTGAACGGGGAAACCTCTATCTTTACTTTTTTGCCGTGCTGACATAAAGAGGCTGGTTCATTCTGATTTCTTTTCATTCTTTTCCTTCTGTTTTTTAAATACTCAAATACTCATCTTTGGATCCAGTCTGCAAAATGAGGGCTTTCTTTGATCCCAAAGAAAGTTCAGTAACAAAATATACACCTGATCCACTAGCTTTGATTGCCAAGGAACTCCTCTACTTTTCCTGATGACAAAGTGAGTCCCTGCCATTTAAATAAGTAGGAACCCTCCCCTTTAAAAGTTACATGTCCCAAAACTAGTAGAATCACGAGGCAACTTCAATTTTTTAACTTTCTGATTTATTTGGAGAATTAAGATAAGGAGAATATTCTAATGATACCAATCTAATTAATCCTGTGAAAATTAGCTTATGTACTCAGAACTGTTCTTCCCAGAGTTTTAATTATGTTTTTTCCAGTAGCTAGAAATGGCTTGATATTGAACCAGGGAGTAATTGCACAAACCATCTATTTTAACATGAGCTATACTACCTGTCTTTATATCCATCCTGTGATTTTAGTGCATCAGAATGTAAGTCGTGCGTATGAGAAAGAGAGAAGTGATTAGATGTTTCTCAACCCTACAAACAAGTCCATAAAACTCATTTAAAACCTCTCCCGCTAGACACATGCAATTTTGTATCCTGAGTTGAAAGCAGCTGCAGAACTATTCACATTTGAATGTCACTTCAATCTTGTTTGCCTAATGTGATGATAAAAGGAACGCTCATTCCTTGAAGGATGACACATAGGACTCTATGCTGCTGAAAACCTTCTTAGGCAGAGTGGCAAGAGGAATACTAAAGAAATGGAAAGTGGCATCTAGACTGGCATTAAGAAATAACTATTTGGAAATGTCCCAGTCATTATGGAGACACTTAGTTTAACCATTTCAGATGAGCAAGTTGGGAGGAGATCACACACAGGTAAGTTTTATTCAGAAAATTTGCATTTAAATCGCTGGTGGACACTCGTCTCCCATATGTCAAAGAAGATAAAGAAACAACAAATGGCAAGTTGTTGGAGAACTCTAAAGAAGCTTCTTCCATTTCCCAAATCACATGAGCAGATGGAACTTTTTTTAATTGTCTTCTTTTGTTTAGGCAACAGACTATATTGCTTAGGCAATGTTAGGCAAAAAACCCTACAGGGATAGTTTTTTCCCCCTATTCCGTCATTCAGCTGACACCTTATTTTTACAATCTTTTTGCCATGGTCATAAAGCAAATCTGGCTTCTCCCATTGACTTTGGCTAGGAACACCACAAATGGCAAACACGTGACTCCAGAATTCTGTAACCATTGTAAGTACATGCTGGATGAGAAGCATCCAAAATTTGATCATGTGAATACAGAGATGTTGCAACAGTCATAAGAGTGAGGATTGGTCACAAGTGCCATTGTAACTTCAAATGGTCACTAAATGAATGGTCGTAAGTCAAGATCTACCTGTATAATACTTTATTGCTATAGGGTAAAATAACAGAATCTTGAAAATCTTCCAGAATGTCCATCTGTCTGCTTATATACCAAACACAATCAAGGTGGAGTTATTCCAAATATATTTTTCATGGCTCCTCCTTTCTCAGAATGAGATGTCATTTACTGTCTCTTTGATCTGTTAATGGTTCCTGTTTACTCCGTTTTATTCTACATATAGAGTAAGAATTATATGATGCTCAGTTGAACTAAAGGTGAAAACCCATTTGTACTAAAGGGACAATTTGGCAACTTAGTCTGGTATATTATACAAAGTTAAGATGGAGTTAATAATTAGTGGTTCAGTCTTCATGGGAACTTAGACACTGCCTTAGGACTTTGTATAAATAGGATCATCAAGCTAAAGTATAGTTTATTGATTTAGGCATAGCACTCCATGTGCACTTCACAAATGCATGGGCTCTTTAAACTTGGCTTGATGTGTTGTCTAAAAACAGCCTTTGACAAGTACACTTGTTATGGAGATAAAGAAAAGTCAATGTTCTTCAAATATTTGGAAGAATAGAATTGTCCTGATCTACTGTTGAGTTATTAGAAGCAGCTTTGTGCAGGCAGGAAGGGCACATTGGGCCTAGGGTTTGGGAATTTTGAGAACATATTCTTATTTTAATTGGATTTCTATACTGCTACAATCACAGTGACAGTGGTTTATAAATAATAACATATTCATGGTACAAATTACAATATTAATACAACCATAGAAACAAAGGTCATTCATGATTTAAAATTGGAGCGATATACAGCATAAACAATTCCTATCCTAACTAGTTCTAAGAACTCCATGTCTAGAAGAACTCCATGTTAACCTGCTTCCAGAAGGCCATCAAGGTTGAGGTAAGTCTAAGGTTATGTAGAATACTATTTCATAAAATAAGAGGCACAACAAAAAGCGTGTCCTCTTAACTTCACCCCCTCTAACATGATAACATGGAAACTGGAAACTACCAACCATTTTTCACAAGTTGTTCATATCAACATAGATTGATTATAGCTATGTTTTCTGTTGCAAGATGAAACTTGAGAGGTCTTGTCCATTTACAACATGGCTATCTTTGCGGAAGAGTCAGTTGTTGGGATTTGATGGTACATATGCATACATACATAGGTGTATACCAGAATGCTACCTTTCATGTATTCACACAGTACAGTACTACTCACATTGTCTTTTCTCTGGGCAGATGAACAGTTTTCCAAACCAAGCCCTGGGCTGCAGCTACAAATCATTTTGATTTTCTAAGAATGCTTAATGGGACCCACTTTCTAAGAATTTTTGGAAGTAAAGATAATTATAGACTTTGATTCTTTGCTTGGTTTGCCAGCTTCCCTCTCTTTTTTAACAAGATATTTCTTCTTTATTTTCTTATGTGCAAAGTCAGGGTAGGTGGAGAGCTTGACAAGTGCTAAAGAAAATGTTTTAGATTTTAGTTTTCTTAGGACTGATGTGAATTACTTTGATTCTTGGATACATATACATATTTTTTTTCCTGGTCATTCAAGGCATATTACATGGGAAAGGCTATTCATTTAAACTCTGGAACAAGAGTTTAGTAAATAAGGTGAGCTGAGAAAGTGGAAATGACCTAAAATTAGCAGTGAACTTTGTGTGAATTAAACATTTGAATATAGATTTTCTTGGCCCAACACCTTAATCATTGCATTATACTTGTGATCCCCAGATCTGGATTCAGCAGAAGATACCCATAGTGTTACAGAATCACTTGCATAGAATACATGTACGATTCTCTGTTTTTAAAATCTGATTCTTAATTACTTTTCTTTAGTAAATCATATAGCAGGTTAGGCAAAGTCCCAGATACACTCACTGAAAACCATTTATTTATGATTTCTGAAAATGTAGCCAAATGTTGACAATGTGTTTGCTGAAATTTGGCAACATGGTCTCTTGCTATTTTGAATCTACATCCTAAAATTGGTTAAATATAACTTTTTTTAAAAAAAATCCTTATTTTCTAAAAATACAAAAGAGTTTGATGAAAAAAGTGATAACTAGGGGCTTTCTTTTTTACTAAATGGAGATCAGGTGGAGATCATGCAGTGAGGTAGAGATGGGCCAGCACTGATGTGACACTTTATCATTTGCAATGTTGCCTTGATAGCAAAGCTCTGAATATTATCTTTCTTTTTATTCTTGAACTGTAATCATCAGTTCTCTATGCTATGTAAAATTTATCCACAGGTTATCCACAATGCTTTGTGCCTATACTAGAGGACCTCCAGTTTATCAAGAAGCTGCATGGTATCTTGTTTAGCAGGCAAACAAGTCTGAGATTAACATTTTTCACATCCAGGCTGGGTAAGGTTTCTGCATTTGGTCTTTAATACTTTTAGTAATCAAGGTTCATTATGTGGGATCAAATTACAGAGCCTAAGAAGTCTACTTTCCATTTCATCTATGCTTCAGAAGTAAATCAGAATGATCTAGAAAAGTGAAAAAGGAAAAGGAAATAGGAGTGGGAGATGATATGCACTCAGGATTTCCATATTTAAAGAGTAGATTTAAGGAAGAAATATTACTATCACTCTTGGTTACGAGCATGATCTGATCATGATTATGGCTAACTGAAGATTTAGGTACAGCAACAAAATCTGGAGTCAGGCAAGGCAACAACATTTGTAGTCAGGGTCTGAATGATGAAAGCCACGTGGTGGCATAATAATGTCATTGCATGAATTGTGGGTGAGACTATTGTTTCTCCACAGGTTTCCTTACCTGTGGCCATTTGAAGCCTGAGTTCCACTGCCATGTTGAATGATTCAGTTGAACTGCAGGAAGCCAAGGTGCCTTCCTTGTTCACCATTGTGAAACAAGGTGCCTTCCTTGTTCACCATTTGGCATGCTGACAGTTTATTGTTTGTTGGGAGACAGCAGGAATGAAAGGACACCAATTGAATATTTCATGCAGGGCTGGAATGTATAATTCACAATAAACTGCCTCAGAGAGGAAGAGACAAAAAGGAGTGTGAATACTTTAAATGATGCTTCTTCTCTAGGTAGTCAAAAGAGAGGTAGGAGAAGAGGTAAATTCAATAGATCCCCTCTCCTTTCCTCTTGATGTTAACGCAGAACAAGAATATTCAGAGTGAATTTTGACAAAGTATTTGTTCACACACACAGCACTGAGGGATGTAATTGGTGCTTCATAGCCAAGGTCCTTCTACAGCATCTCCCAGATATTTACAGTCTTGGTCCAACTTGAACAGAAGCTTTAGCTTCAACACATTACAGAAGAATGGTCAACTAATGCTGTGCTCGCTGTCCAGGCAATGGGGTGATCTAAGAACACTTTTGGATTTGACTTTCTCATCTTCTTCTGTTCTTGGCAATGGAGCTTTGTGATTCTTTATGTGATCAGTGTCCTCTAGTAACAAGCAGAGAGAATCTCCTGCATTTTAAAAATCAGATTTGCTTTCAAATGAATGAAAATCAATCTGCCTTTGAAATATTTGAAGAAAGAGAAAGGGACTTTGTTGACACTCTAATGGGTAGAGTGTGCTTAGTTAGGTAGTAGAGGGAGTGATGAATGTGGGAAACTTTCCTGTCTTTCATTGTAAAATCAGCTCCCCAGAGGTTGGTAGCCTCACTGCCTTTTCATGCCTCCATTCAATCCAAGAAAAAGTCACAGGAGAAAACTCCTCTGTAGATTATTTTTAGTAGCAGTACTGTTCTTCCTTTAAAGGAGAAATTCTTAGTGACTATTTCCTTGCCTTAAGAATTTTGGAGAAATTACCCACTCATTGATTGAAAATTCCAGAAGATTACCTGACTGCAATGAGAAATTTACATGCGCAAAAATGGAAAGATGTGTAAACTCCCGCAATGGAAGAATGGATTGAAAAAATGGTGGAATTGACAGAGATGTCAAAGTTAATTGTTTTAATTAGGGAAAATAATGTATCTAGCTTTGTTCCCATTTGGAAGTTGCTTCTGGACATTCTAGTCAAAAGAGAAAAAACTGAAATTCTGATTGTGGGTTTTGATGATTAAATAGATTGTTGTTAATCTAGAAATGATAGAACTTACTACTCTTGCATAAGTAAAAAAAGTTGAGATTATGATTGATTTTAGTATGTAATTTACTAAGTAAAGAAATTGGAAGATACTGCTGTTTTCTTTGCCTTTTCCCCTTTACATATTTTCCCCAATGTCTTTATTTTTATTTGTATTTTATATCTATATATTTTTGGATAAAAATTATTTTTAAAAAATTCCCAAAGATCACTTATATCCAGTTTTGAGTCTTACTGAAATATACATCCCAAAAGTGAGAGGCTAGAAAGAGATGGGTGAAGACAATATTGGCATCTAAATCATTTTAGATATGGACATAATGAACATGCAAGGTGCATTTTTGGAGGGCCATGCTACAGTTCTGCAGTTATGTAGCTGCACAACTCTCCCTCTCTCCATTCTGCCTCAACAGCATCATCCTGATTATAGAATAAAATAAAGCTGCCTCCTACAGTTTTGTTATTAGGATTAAGGACTCTCTTGTTGAATAAAATGTTAGTATAGATTGGTAATAAGATAATACAATGAATGTTTCTAGCATGGACATGGATACCCTGTTGACTTGATAATAATTTTTTTTAAAGATCAGTTCAAAGATTTTTGCTGTGACAAAAATCAGATTCACTTGCTGCCCAATTAATCTGCCAATGGGGGTTTAGATGCTAAGGCTAGCCCTGTTGGCGGCTGCCTTCCCTACTTGAGTCTCACTGGCTGGATTTACACATTATATGTGGGGGAAGCAAGGCCTGATCCTTGTGTGAAAAGGGGGAGCAGTATAGAGTCATTGTGCATGACCAAGTGAAGGAGGTGTATCCCCTATGAAGACTGTTAGATTATAAGCCAAGGTCAGAAGTTTAGGCAGGCAGAAGGAGAAAGCATCCTTGAAACATCCATTAAAGCTGTAAAATAGTGAGTAATTTCATTTGACTCATTTTCTTTCAAATCTTACAATCTGCTTCACTGGTCAATAGGGACAATAGTACAGTGTTGCATATACCAGATGAACCAATCATATCTGGGCAGGACAGAGGTAATTTTAATTCAAAACCATATCCAAGCAACTGTGAATGAAACTACCTTCCTCCTTCCAGACATGTGTTTTGAACCCCACATTCTTTGCAGTTAGTCCTTCAAGGAAAAGAGATGGAAGTGAAGAATGGTTGAAACCTGAGATTCATTCTATAGCTGCCTGCCAATGCTCATCAGCCATAGAATATGCCTCCTAAATATTAGTTGTAGTGACAAGCCACAGTCATAATAGCCACTTGAGAAAAGTTTCCATTAGCACATTGCAATCTTGCCAATAATTTTTTGGCATAAGCGCTTATGAGATATTAAACAGAATTGGAAGGGGACATTTATGTACAACAGTGGTCCTTGACCCAAATGTTGCTGCCAGATTCAATGGTGAGGAGTTATGAACAGGTTAGAGATTGATTAGGCAAATATGATTATTGAATGTAATGGCTGGATATTTGTTAGGACAGGCATTGGATAATGGGGCCTGGACTTTGGTCTGAAAATCCAACCTTTAAACAAACTATTGCTCTAACTGATTTTTTTAAGATCATGGTCTGGATGGAAAAAGAGGTAATCCTGGTGGGAGAGAGAGAAACATAGTTGAAAATGCCTCATTGTTTGGGAAAGCTGTGCTGAAAATGCAGACTGGAGCAACTGTGCCAGACAAAAACAACCATCCTCACTCTTCCAGCCTAGTCATAGCTCAGCCCCCTTTTCTAAGGGATTCAAGAAATTGTTGACCTGGCTTTACCAGGAAACTTAAGGAGGCAATGCTCAATCCCCAGCCCCCGCTGCTGTGAGAGTCACAGACTAAGTGACATAGACTCACCTCAGAGGGATCCACCCCAGCATCTCAGCTAGCTTGGCCATATCCAGGTATTTGACCAGTGTAACAGTATCCATAGCTGTTTAGTTTAGCCACACTCTGGCATTTTGAAGAACAACTTGCCATGTCCCAGAGACAGCCTGGTTAGACCACAACACGCCACCCACACCTTCAGTCTAGAAAAAGGAGGCCAATCTAGGGTGTATGTGTGGAAAACAATGACTGAACCATGTGTAAAGAAGAGGAGTAGCCAAGAGTCATTATCCATGGTAAAATCCTGTGAGGACTGTTACTTTGTCTGCCATCACAGATGCAAGACTGGCAGTTGGAGAAATTCTTGTAACTTTGAAATTTCTATTAAACAATACAATAGAAACTACTTCAACTGGGCTTATTCCTTTCAACTCAAACATTAATTTCTCTAACTCATAACAAGATGGGAAAAAAGGTTTTTTTCTGTGAAGAAAATTAGGCATGGCTTCAGATCCTCAACAAGCAGGAGAGGGGCAATCAAGCAATGATGGAAGCAGTCCTATGTAGGCAAGATGGAGTGGAGAATAAGGTTTGGAATTTGTCTGCTATGGTGCTCAAGCTAGTGCAGCAGATGCAGAATGTTGCAGTGCCAGCACCACAAGCACAAGCAGCACCAGCAACTCCAATTTCTGCACTGAACCAAGGACTACAACAAATTATTCAAAGAACCCATAGATGTTTGCTGGAGAGATTTGCCAGAGAAGCAGACAAGTTGAGGATTTCTATTTCACAGTGTTATTTTTTTATGGGCACCTGTAGAATATCCAATGGACTGGGCAAGACAGTTAGCAAAGCTCAGCATCAGGTGAATCAAGGTACTTTGTTAACAGTTCATGTAATGCTGACTATTCCCCACAGAGGTGAGGAAAGGATGAGTGTTCTTGTAGATTTGGGGACAACTGAAAGCTTCATAGTTTTCTTCACAGTCAGAGCTTTCCAAATCCCTTCAGTCACCTTATCTCTCTCAGTGCAAGTGCAGATGACCACCCTTTGAAGGCAGGTCGGTTCAAACATACCACAGCTCCCTGGCAAATCTTGATAGCTTAGCAGAACCAATGTTAACCTTCTATATCACTGAAAATCTTCATTTTCCTATTGTTCTTGGAGCAGAATGGCTGAAGCAGCATAACCCTTCAATGACTGGAGGACAGCATTCCCATTTCAGAGTGACCAGTTGCAGAAAGAGCCAGGTTCAGCATCATTTTCAGGGCCTCAGCATCAATTTGCCCCCTCACCAAGATACTGGCTGTGCAATAGACTTACTTACAGGGGCAAAGATTTATTTAGTTTATATGCTGCTGAAATCCGGAGACTCTCGGCGGCTAATAAAAACAATTCTAAAAACATTAATTAAAATCATTTTTTTGAAAAATAAATAAAATAAAAACATTAAAATAAAAATAAAAAACCCGGCAGACTAGTGAGGTAGGCTAAAAAGATTTTGTATATAAAAAGATCCCCACCTAGAGGCATTATCCCATGTCTACCAAGGAGTTAGCTGTTTTAGAGTATCTAGACTGAAATTTGTAAAAGAGCTTTGTTTCCTCTAGGCCATCAGCCTCAGCTCCTACATTCTTTGTTCCCAAGAAGCAAGATCCTGCCTTTTCAAATCCATCTGGTGAAACACAGTGGCACACAGTTCACAATTACAACCTTTTAAATTCAGTGACAGAGACCATTATATACTGCCTCTCATATCTGACCTGTTAACAGAAGGCTCACATTTTCATCAAATTAGATCTTTACAACACCTACAATCTCATCAGGATCAAGGAGGGCCATGAGTATTTGACAGCCTTTGACACTAGACTTGGCAAATTTCAGTACTGGGTTATCCCTTTTGGGTTAGCCAATGTGGAGGGAGTATTTTCTAGATTCATATACAGTGGTGCCTCACAAGATGAGATTAATCCATTCCGGAAGAACGCTCTTAGCGCGAAATGCTCGTAAAGAGAA
>JANHZU010005054.1:80755-100604 GCA_032468055.1 Acrochordus granulatus | reverse complement strand
GCGAGCGCTCTAGTCTGCGAAGCCCCGGTTCAAATCGGAGCGTCCCCGGCGCGTATCCGCAGCGCTTCCTCAGCGCCGCAGCTCGGGGAAGAGGCGGCCGGAAACCGACTTTAACGCGGCTGAACTCGGCTGTTCGGAAACGAGCAAGGCTCGCGTTCGCACAACCCACGAAGCTTGGCTCGCTGACTGCTGGCCTTTAAGCGGGAGTCGCAATTTTAGGTCGCTACACGGGT
This sequence comes from Acrochordus granulatus, assembly GCA_032468055.1. Classification (NCBI taxonomy): domain Eukaryota; kingdom Metazoa; phylum Chordata; class Lepidosauria; order Squamata; family Acrochordidae; genus Acrochordus; species Acrochordus granulatus. Next base: position 100,371 of record JANHZU010005054.1, on the reverse strand, counting down.
TCAGCGTTATCGTGTGAAATCAGTAGCGATGACTCCCGGGACCTACAACCTTAATCCTTTTATCTCCAAAGAAAGGGGCGGAAATAATGCGGATTATCCCCTCGCACCCCTCCCCGCTCATGCATTTGAAAGAGTTGCGTCTGTAATTAAACTTTGAACCCGGTTCAACTCCAACGCTGTTCCCTTACGTCGCCTTTCCAAGAGCCCCGAGTCGAAGACAGATTCTCCGATGCCGGAACGCTGTTTGCTTTCAACCTAGAACCGCTTTCCTTAGGACACGGGCCACGCATTCCCACGAGCAGGTGCTTGCAAGTATTAAGTGTCGGTAGAAAGCCTACTGTGCAAGTAAACCGCACCGAACTTTCTTCCGAGTAGAGCTCGAGGAACGCGCGTCCTTCGTCCCAATCGCCACCAAATTAAGTGCACGGAGGCCGTGGGAACGTAGTTTCCTCCGCATTCCAAAAATGCAAAGCAGCGAAAAGCAGTTCTGCTCTTTCTCTCTTCCGTGAAACTCGCTTCCTTCGCACCCCGATTCCAGGCTTGCAACATTTGGAAGTAAACTAGTGGGATCTATCCCTCGTCAGACACACCTGGAGTAGCTTTAAAATCGACTGGGAGCGTTTGCTCAGAACTGCAAAACTGGGGACCAATGCAGTCCCCCTCCCCGCACATCTCCCACCCTCGGCCCGACGAAACGGAGCCGACTTTCTCGCAAACTCAAAAGGAGGCGCTGAGGGACCGGCCCGAACTCGGCCGCGCCGGCCGAGGAAGGGCTCCTCCCGCTCTGCCTCGGCAAGCCCAGCCGCAGCAGCCGCAGCAGCAGCCCGACCCTCGCCCGGCGCACGGCTCGACCCTCCCGAGCGCTCCGCTCTGTTTACTTCCGCCGGCCCGCCGCGGGCACGCGAGCCAGCTGGGCCGAAGCGGACCCCGGCGCCAGCCCGCCGGCCGTTCGCTCGCTCGCTCGCTCGCTGCTGCGGCAGCGGCCCTGGAAGGCCCCCTCCCTGCTCTCGGAGGGGGGCCCAGGGAGGGGAGGGGGGCCAGCCCGCACTTTCCCTCTCCTGCGCGAGCTGCGCGCGTCTTCGCCCGCCTCTCCCGCTCGCCTCCTTGTTATCCAAAGCGGGGCGAGGAAAGGAGGGGTCGAGGGAGGGAGGGGTCCGCTTGGCGGGAAAAGAGGAAGGCGGAGCAAGTGGCCCAAGAATTTATAAGCGGGGCAGGCGAAGTCCCGCAGTTTAGAGGCGACACGGGGGGCGGGAGCGGAGCTGGGAACGAGAGTGCCGCCGCCGCCTGCCGGGGTGGATCAATAAGGAGGAGCGGCCGGGCTCCGCGCGCGCACGACCCCCGCCCCTCCCCCGCGCCTCTGCTCCCGGTCGCCGCTTGCGGAAGGACTGCGTTCCGCTGGGGATTCGGAGCCGGAGCCCCGCGACCGCCGCCCGCCTTGTGGACTTACAATACTCTCTCGCCTTCCCCGAGCACCGTTGGAGGGACGCCGAGGAAGCCGGTGCCGGCGCGGTCCTCCCTCCCCGTCCCCTCGGCGGGGTCGTCTTTGGCTTGCAGGACTGGGATTTGCCTGGCGGGTTGCTCGCTCGCTCGCACCGATTTTAGACGCCCGGCGCCTGTTGGCCGGGATCTGAAAGGAACCGGTAAGTTTGGCCGCGCTCGGACGGCGATCTCCCGTCCGGGGCGTCGGAAGGCTCGGCGAGGCGGAATCGCCGAGGATCTCGCCCGCCGCCGTTGGAGGGGCTCCAACGGCGGCGGGAGGGAGCTTCGCCCGGCGGCTGCAACAGTCGCGGGCTGCGCGCTGCGGAGCCCGGGCGCTGGATGGCTTCGCCAGCGGGCTCCCTGCTTGGAGTCTCCCCTTCCCCGGCCGCTGAGGGGTCCCGGACCCGCAGCCGGCGTTCCGGGGCTGGCGAGGGGGCGGATCCGCTGGAGGCGAGCGCCGTTCGGGCGGGACTGCGCGCTGATCCGAGGGGGCTGGGGCTGGGGGGCTGTTTCCCAGGCCGGAGCGCCGCGAGGGCGAGAGGCGCCCGGCTCAGAGCGCGAATTACCGCGGAGGCGGCGGGAGCCGGGAGTGAATCCCGGGAGGCGCGGCTGGAAAGCTGCCCGCCTGGCTTTTAAGGTGGCGCCCGGGGGCGCCGGGGCATGAAGAGGGAGCGGAGCCGAGCCTCGCGGATGGCGCCTCTGGGGGGCGGTGGCAGGAGGACACCGCCCGGTAAGAGGAGCCGGGCGCGCTCACCTGGCAGACGCGCCGGGCTCAGCCTCGGAGCGGCTCTTGCGCCCGCTGGCCCGTCGGCTTAGGCGCTGCGCCCCGATCTCTCGCAAGTCTGGCGCCCCTCGGTTTTGGTAACGCGACTACCGGCTTCCTTCTGCGTTGGTGACTCCCCAGTTCTCCAGTCGAAGAAGCGGTCTGAATGTGCACTCCTGAGTGAACCCCAGAGCAGATGCCACGCTAATTTTCTCCGGTGGGATGTCTGATTTCGGGGTGCCACTCAGTTGGGGGCTGAGTACCGTTGCAGGAGTTGTCCCCTTAACCAGGTCCCCATTTTCTCCCCCTTCCCAGGCACCCTCCACCGCCATGCCCCTAACTGTCCCGAGCTATCCCAGCCGGACATATGATTACGACTATGACTCAATCCAGCCCTATTTCTACTATGAAGATGAGGAGGAGAACTTCTACCTGTCTGCCCAGCACCGGGGCTGTGAGCTGCAGCCACCAGCCCCGTCAGAAGACATCTGGAAGAAATTTGAGTTGCTCCCCACGCCGCCTCTCTCGCCCAGTCGCCGATCCAGCAGCTTCCCCTCCAGTGCTGACCAGCTAGAGATGGTGACGGAACTCCTGGGCAGTGAGGTGGTCAATCAGAGCTTCATCTGCGACCCAGACGATGACACCTTTGTGAAGTCCATCATCATCCAGGACTGCATGTGGAGTGGAGGCTCGGCCGCAGCCAAACTCCAGAAGGTGGTTTCAGAAAAACTTGCTTCCTATCAGGCAGCCCGCCGGGATGGAGCAGGAGTATCATTGTCCCACCGCAGCGGGAGCAGCAGTAATAGCTTGCAGCTCTCTTCCACACAGACCTCTGCCTCTTCTCCCAGTAGCACCTACCTGCAAGATCTAGGTGCCTCTGCAGCTGAGTGCATTGACCCCTCTGTGGTCTTTCCTTATCCCCTGGGGGAGAAGACCTCCAAAGCTGGGGAAGCTGCTGCCTTACCTGACTCCTGCCCAGCTGCCTTGCTTGGCCAAGATACACCCCCAACCACCAGCAGTGACTCGGGTGAGCAGGGGGCTTCTCTTTTAGGGCCTGGCTCCCCCATGTGAGGATGGGGAGTTGGTATCCACTGTAGAAAGCAGGATTTGGGGTACCGGGGTGAAATGCAGCCCTGGTATTGCTTAGAACAGAGCCTGGGGCAATTTCCAAAGTGGTGGACTTGTGGGTGTGGTTAGAAAGTCGTCAAACTAGAAATACTACAGTTAGTATTATGATACGGAATACTGTAGTAATTCATTAGTCCTGTTCCAGCAATTATTAAATACTAAGCAGTCTGTGCACTTAGGGATACACATGCAGCCTTATCAAGTCTAAGCTGAAAAATTGTGAGTGAGCCTTAATGAAAACAGTGATACTTCTGAGCAAGCTTGCCCTTGGCCGACCAAGGTATGGAGTAGACTGTTTCCTTTCATCAAGAGCCGAACTGGCTTGAGCATTTCCAGCTGGCTCTGGGTTCAAGTGAACTGGCTACTTGCCTTTCAGTTGCCTAAAGCAGCTTTGAATGGCTTCTTCAGCAGTAAACCAGCCCAACTTTCATGGCTTCATCATCTTTCTTCAGGGTGGGGGGAGGGATGAATGAATGTTCTCGTTGTAGAGATGGTCCCAGTGACGCTGTGGGAGATTCTGCCAAGCTGCTCCTGTTTTTGCAAGTTTCAGGGAACTCATTTGGACTTAGTGGGCTCTGTTTTCCCTTTGTGGCACTCTATAGTGATGCCTCCTTAAAAAGGAAAGTTCAGACAGGGATTTGATCCGAGGTTAGGAACTGTGTTCCTCCCTTTTTCTGGTGAATGTTTTCATACCTTTTCCTCTGGAAGGGAGAAGAATGTTCAAACATTCAGTTTTGTCATTCTGGAAAATATTAATTACATAGGCTTTGATAGAGCAAAAGCCTAATGGAATGTCTTGTATTTCCTTACATCATACATTGGCTGGGCTGAACATTTGAGAATGTGTGGCGGCCCGCTCCCCTGCCCCAAATATTTCACTTGCGCAGCACCTCCCCTCCCAGCATATGTGTACACTGCTATTACGTTGCTGCCACGTTAGCGACACACATGGCTGGGCTTCCCAGGAAGTGCATTTCCTAGAAAAAATGGCCTGGGGCAGAATGGAGCTAACTTGCTTTCTACGTTGCATAATAGGGTCACTGCAGATCTCTAGAGTGGGAACTTTATAAATAAATCTGCTGGCTGGGCTTTAATCATGCTTAGCTTCTGGTTAACATTTATATGGTGGGGAAAAAATTCAGAAAAAAGGAATGTATATAAGAGAACCATTAGCGGTGGGACTCCCACCTTTTCAGGCTGCTTTGTGCTTGCTTGAATAATAGGGCTGAGGAGTTCCCAGATAAGGAATTCTCCTGGCCATTAGAACTTTTATAAAGAATTGGGTGTGGTTCTGAGGGTTTTAACGCTTTCTCACATCACAAGCTCTTGTCTCTTCTTAGATGCCACCCTTTCTGTGGTAGTTGGGAGTCTAGGAGTAAGGATGGACAACGTACATGGCCTTCCAGATGAATGGCCTTCGTACTATTCCTTACTTCCAGAAGTGAGGGATTGTGGAATTGGTAGTCTTGCCACATTTAGAATATAGCAGGTTGTCTCCACCAGTGGCTGGAGAAAGCTGGCATATGGTGGATAAGAATGGCCCGTGGAGAGAGATGTCATCTCTGTTAACTCGCCTAAAACTTGACTTTCTTGGCTGAGATGCTTTATGGAATTAAGCAATCCTGCAATTTCAACATCAGGGAGATGGCCAGGATACAGTTAACAGTCTTTTGGAAGAGTCATGTTGTTAGAAATGTGCAGGGTTGTCTCTTTCATTGCATAACAAAGTAAAGTCTGCTTTCTTTTGAGAGAAGTCGGCTTTCAGAAGTTACGTGGCCTCAACCGTGCGTGTGTCTGCAATTTCTGGCAGCCTTTCCCAACGTGGCCAAGGCAGCCGGATTAGGGAAAGCCGATCCCAACAACTTTAATGCATCCTTCTAGGGGAACAACGCATTTTAACCTTATCCCTCTCTTTTGGTTTTTCAGAAGAAGAGGAAGAAGAACAAGAGGAGGAAGAAATCGACGTTGTTACTGTGGAAAAAAGGCAACCTGCAGCGAAGAAATCCGAGTCCAATGTTCATACATCGGGGGGGCACAGTAAACCCCCTCACAGTCCCCTGGTTCTCAAGCGGTGCCATGTTCCGATCCACCAGCACAATTACGCTGCTCCTCCTTCCACCCGGCATGAACACAGCTCTGCCAAAAGGCTAAAGTTAGACAGTGGGAGAGTCCTCAAACAGATCAGTAACAACCGCAAATGCTCAAGTCCACGCACTTCGGACTCGGAAGAAAACGACAAAAGGCGAACACACAACGTCCTGGAACGACAGCGGCGGAATGAGTTAAAGCTGAGCTTCTTTGCGCTGCGCGACCAGATCCCCGAAGTAGCCAATAATGAAAAGGCTCCCAAGGTGGTCATCCTTAAAAAGGCCACTGAATACGTCCTGTCCATTCAGTCCGATGAGCACAGACTTTTAGCGGAGAAAGAACAACTGAGGAGGCGGCACGAACAGCTAAAAAATAAACTTCAGCAGTCGAGGAACTCTTGTGTTTAAAAAAAAGTGTTGCGATCATTATTTTAAAGCCTATGAACATTGGGGACAGGAGCAGGCCTAGAAGGAGTGAAATACCAATCTACTTTTAATGCTTCTCATTGACAACCACCCCGTGTAAATGTCATGATGAACTCGACTTTGTGAAGCTGTCGAAGTTTCACAAAGAACTGTGGCAAATGCATGCAGAACAACGTCAAAGCTGGAATCTCCAAACCGTCTAAGAACTGATGAAAAATTGGGGCACATGTTTGTGCTTGCGGAGGGGTGGGATGCATTGGGGTGGGGTAAATAAAACGTTTTTCCACTTTATCTTTTTTTTTTTGTATTTAAAGCGTTTTTCTCTTAAAAGGTTATTTTGGACAAATGTAATGTTGGAAAGTTGCTGTAAATATTACACAGCCTAATGATATGTAAATATCTTTAATAAAAAAATCTTTATAGAAAAAGTTAAAAAAAAAAGAACTTGCGCCACATAACGCAACTTAGGGGTTGTGGCAACTGAATTTATATCTACCGTGAATTTTTGGTGCCATAACATCTCTCACAAATTTTTGGTCATTCTTATTTATGTACTTTTTTTGTCATTTTTTAAGAAGAACTGATTTTATTTTGTGTTTATAGATAAATAAACTATTTGCCCTAAAATTGCAATTGACTATATGGTGTGTGTTTTCTTAAGTTTTTAACCAAAGTATCTTAAAAATCCTGAAACGTAGAGCAATATGGGTGTATTTATGGATTCTTGAGTCAGTTCATTAAATAATGGGAGAATTATTCCGAGAGAGACCTGTGTATCCTGATTTGACATTGGTGACTGGGACCTTTGCCTTCTGTCCCCAATAAACATAAATATTGTATACAACAGGTTAATGCTCAAATGATGTGGCTTGGCATTTGCAAACGACTGGGCCATGCCTGGTAATTTTTGAAAATTATTCTCAAGATACTTTACATGGTGATTAGCTAAATCGGATAGAGTAACCTGTGCTTACCATTAACGGTATATAATCCAATGCCTTGAATGGTTCCAGAGTTCTCAAATTCACAAATTTGCAGTGTCAGTTGTGATAGTTTTAGCTTTTCATTTATTATTTCCATACTCTCTTGATGGTGCTCTCCACACCTTAGAAAAACTGCACAGTAAAATGACTGAAGTAAGCTTGTGGAATTCGAGATTCCTCATTGAAACTCTTTAAAAAAAGTTTTAAAAAGTGGGGTTATTAGCATTGTAGTATAATGTTAAGGCATCCTTGAAGGAGTTAAGACCAACAACTTTCCATAGCTGCAAATTCTTCAGCTTCTGGGATGATGCCATCAAATAAGCAAAATGGTGGTGTGACACAAGCCGTACCTGATGTCATTGTGTTTGTTGATGGGCATGGCAGGCTTGTAATGGTCTTGGGTCAATTTCACTCACACTTTGCATCCTGTCCACGCCACTGTCCAACTCTGATGTCCTGTTAAGTACGGTCTTCTGGGCAGCCTATGCTGTAATACATGGGCCATTAATCAGTTTATGAATCACCTTGACTGGGTGCATAGAAGAGCCTCAGCTGCAAAATGTGCTTTAGCTTAGCACATGGACTGAACACAGCCACTGATTTGATGTTTGCATTCCTGGTTAATGGGGCAAATGTCCTGTTCCATGCTGGTTATCTCAGGTAACTTGAAGCATGTGCTTTATCAGCTATAGTGCTAGTGAGCTTCATGTTGTCATCCAGAAGTATTAAGACTTCATCTCCCATCATTCTTAGTGAGTGCATCAGGAAATACTGAAGAGGATCACAAGTTGCTCCACCCCTAATTATAATGAACTTTGTAGCTCAGAGGGTCAGATTATATATGCAAGAATCTAATTTTTTTAAGCTTCACCGTTTATAAGAGGGAGGGTGCAATCTGTTCTAAACATCAGAAATAGGGGGTTTGAGGAGTTATCACAGCATATCTACATTTTATGAGTAGAAGGAAGTTAATTACAGAGTACCCTTCCTGAGTAGACAGCTGGACAAAAAAATTGAATTTTTCCCTTCCCCCCAGATTGAATTCTGCAAGCCCAGGTATCTAAAGGCAAACAATAAACTGTATAAACCAAATCAATTTCAAATTGAGTAACAGTTGGCGAGAACAGATTGAACTGATTTGAGATAATTTACCTTGTAAAACAGCTTAACTATTCTGGGGTACTGCAAAGGTGCTTACCTTTTGATTTGTTCTACAGCGCCGTATTCCACTGGTGCAATCCGATAGAACAGCTCTTTCACAAGCATTTTTGCAATACCTCAGAAAAGCTCTCCAAAGTACTTTCATGAATAAATGATGTCCATTGTTTTCTTGGCAATGGCACAGAGATTTTCTTCTCTTCAGGGTGAGAGTTTCTTTTCCAGGATGAATTGTTCGTGCCTATAGACCCATATTGTCCTTATCCCAACCCTGGATTGCTATTATCTCTCTCCTGTGGACCATTCCAACAAGGATAACGCTGCAGGAACTCATGTTTTCATCTTTGTTCTCGGGTTCATTGATCATGTCTAGATGGCAATTCTCTGGGAGAGGAATCCCTTAGTAGCTGGTAGCCTTCAAAAAACTCTGCTTGGAAATATTGTAGAAGATAGAAGACCATGGATACAGAGGATGAATATTCTTCTGGAAAATCTGTGACTTGCAGAAAGAGGCGAGATGGAGACATTTATCCATACAGAAACCAGAAGTTCAATCCAGCTTGATGGAACCTAATTATCCTATAGATGACCTTGAAGCTTTGATTTGTCCAAAACTGTATAATCTTGAATGGAGAGTGTGAGAGATTGGTTGATCTTCTGAAGTCCTCATGGCAGAATGTTAGATGCAGAGCTCCTGAAATGAATGCAGAAGTTCCAAGTCTAGAGGTAGGAGGAAGGATCCAAGTCAGCCAGCCCAGAATATTGTAGCTGGAACATCAGAGTCTTGTTCCACACTGGATGTGTTATGATTTGCCGACTGATGCCCATCATTTCAAGACTCACATGAGAGTCTCGAAATCAACCTCTTGTTTCCTGAATGCAAACATTACCATGTTATCCTTTTACCAGGAAACTGCAGACCATGAGAGAAGAAGGGGAAAAAATCCTGCATTTGTAGTTCAACCTCTTCTAAGCGTAAAACCCACTTTACTGTACAGATGTGTTTGTGTGCAGTCTTCCAAAGAAGAACCAAAACCAAAAATGACTGATTTACAAAACTTTAGGGATTCCCCGTGGTTCAGCTTTGACTCCTGTTTGAAAGAGCCAGATCTGATCTGATCCCAAGAAAGAGGAATAAGATGTGAAATAAGCATTTTTTTTACACTTTGGAGAGTCCTTTCTTGTTCCTTCCTTTGGTTCTTTTTGGATTCAGAGCTACAAACAGGAAGTTCTAGGCTAGCCCTCTTCAACGTGGTTTTGCTTGTATGGGTTGAGGATGATGGGAACTATACTTTGGTTTCACACATGTAGAAGACACCAAGTTAGGCACTTCTAGGCAACATGTTTCAAGAAATAGTCAAAAGAAAGTAGAGTAAGTTTTAAAAAGAACAAGCAATATGACTGGGGATTAGAAACTTCAGGGAAATCATGAAGAAGCTGGGTATTTTAGCCTTGAGAATAGAAAAATAAAGGGTGTGATAAAGGCTCAAATCCTGGAGAAGCCTGTCATGTCCATGTAGGTCAAGACATGGCTTATTAGTACAGTATCTCAACTTGCAAGATACAAAAGATTGTTTCCAGTTTACAGGGCAGCAGAGTATACAGTGATGTAAAGAAGAAAAATCCTAATAATGAAAATGATTGATTTGAACAGCAACAGGTTCCTTTGCTGGATGCTTTTAAGGAGATGCTGGACAGCCATCAACTAAGGATATTTTAATTTCAAATCCTGGAAGCTGAACTTGATGGCTTTATCCCTCCTGTTGATCTGCTAAGACTTTTAATGAATCACAGTCCAGGTTTCTGGTGGGGCAGACTTGGGTACCAAGGTTTTTTCCCCCTCAGCTCTGAGGTTTTCAGTTCACTGCACTGGAAGAGAGGAAAATCAAAGCTTATAGCTTTAAAATGAACTTTGTTTTTATTTTTTAATGAAAAACTTGTTTTCATGTAGGGGTTTTTACTGTCATGGTTTCATTTCATTCCAAGTCATGGAAAGTATTTTTTTCCCAATTATTTTTCAGGGATGACATTTCACCTTATACACTGTGTCCAGTCTGAGGTACTCTTGTATATTTTAAGAAGGATTTAAAAAAAATGAACCAAGTAGAGTAAAAGGGCAATCAGAAACTTGGTCTTACCAAGAGAGATAACAAGATCTGCAATGTTTACACTGGTCCTGAGAAGAGAAAATCTGGTGATTCTAGATATTTCAGGTGGCAGGGAAATTCTGGGACTGAAGTCTGCACATTTAAAGTTGCTAAGGTTGAGAAACCCTACTTTAAACTAAGGAACACAAAATCTGGGTTGAATTTACAGGATCCCAGTTGGTAGAGGACATTGTTTTAATTCAGATTCTTGCACTGAGCAAGGGATGGTATATTCCCTTATGGATCAAATAGCCCCTTCTCATTCTGAATTGCATTATTTTTATTGATGAATAGCAACAGTGTTCTTTTCGTAACTTACTCTGGGCTTTGGGAGAAAGAGCAATACAAAAATAAAATACTACCCATTATCAACTTATAATATATATATGATTTCTTTATTACACAATAATAACAACAATACTATATATTTTGTGAAATTGGTGCTTAGGTTTGAAGACAATTGACCCAGAGTGATCAATTGAAAGAAGCTCTTTAAATCTGGCTTTTTGTCATTGTTCAGATGAATATGGTGACGTCATATTATGGTGACAATTAGGGGAATTTTGGCTCCAGGCTAAATCCACAGCCCTTCTTTTTCACTGAAAATAGAAAGATCAGTTTTGTCCTGCTACAGTTCAAAAGGCATTATTATTCACTAGGGTGATACAAGTGATGTATTAATGATAAGAAACATTAAAGGGGGAAAGGTAATGGATGTAGGTATTTAAAATGAACAGGATCAAATGGTTGATAAAACATAAGGGCAGCATTGTCATGCACACTTTACAATTGTATGCATGAGTGCATGTGTATGTGTGCCTTCCAGTCACTGTTGTTTTCAAAAAATAGTATACTCCAAAACAAAGTCACAGCCTGAGTGTAAACTTTATTTCTAAACATGTTTCTCCGTCCTGCAGCTAGAAGTAGAACTTGACTTACAATCATAATGGAGCTTGCCCATCATGGTCACAAGTTGTGACCATAGTTAAGCAGGTCATCATGCAACTTTTTTTACAGCAATTGTTAAGCAAATCAATTCTTTCTGGCAAAATTCATAAATTAGGTCACATGCTGCGGGACACTGTAAGAGACATACGTGCAGGTTGGTTGTCAAGCGCCCAAAATGCAGGGAACAGGGCTGGCCATTGGAATTTCAAATTCAGTTCATAAGTAGCTCTTTTGGGTTTCACCATAACTCCAAATGATTGCTAAGCAACCTATCATAAGTTGAGGATAACGGTACGAGCATAGAAAGGTAAAATGTTAGAGAAGTGAAGCCCAGAGTTTTTGTTGGCATTGTATGATAGTTGTAAAAGATAACAGTTTCCCCCTGTCCAGTCATGATCAACTTTAGGAGCTGGAGCTCATCTCCATTTTGTAGCCAAAGAGTCAGCATTGTCCAAAGATGCTTCCGTGGTCATGTGGATGGCATGACCATATATCGAGGCACGTGGAACACTGTTACCTTCCCACCAATTTAGGTGGTACCTATTTATCTTGCATTTTGCATGCTTTTGAACTGCTAGGTTGGCAGGAGCTGGGGCTAGTAATGCGGTGGTGCTTGGGTCTCGAATTTAGGCTGCCGACCTTCCAGCCGACAAGCCCAGCATCTTAACCGCTTGGCCACTGCTCCCCCTTATGATAGTTGTACACACAAACACATATACACACAGAGAGAGACACAAGTTTCCTATTATCTTTGGTAGAATGTTTTAACAGGTACCCCAGGAAATAATTTAAAGGGAGGATGGACAACAGGAGCTGCTACTCAGTGTAAGGATGAAGGGGCCTGTTAGAGAAACAGAAACGGATCCTGCAGCAGCAGCACATATCCTTTGGTTCATAAACAGAGCACTAAAATGCTACGGTAAACGATACTGTGAAGCTCCAAGCTTACCAGCCCTGAAATGAGAGGTTTGCTAAATGTTATCATTTCTTTACAAAATATCTTCTTTCCCCTTCTCTGCAAAATCCTATGAAGACAAACTGAGGGAACTAGGCATGTCCAGCCTAACAAAGAGAAGGCTTAAGGGAGACAGGATGGCAGTCTTCCAATACCCGAAGGGCTGTCACAGAGAAAAGGGTGTCGATGTATTCCCCTTAGCAACAGAAGACAGGACATCTTTGGAGATGGTGAGGTGGTGGAAATTCTGCATATCAGAAGATCAAGAATGAGGGGAGGGGAGGGAGGAGGACAAGGACAAGGGGGAATCTTAGAATCATGGGGTGGAAACTTGTCAGAGGGAGAGCCAACCTGGAAATAAGGAAATAAGGAGGAATTTCCTGATAGTGAGAACAGTTTATCAGTGGACCAGCTTGCCTCCTCCTGGAGTTGTGGGTGCTCCATGGCTGTAGGTTTTCAAGAAAAGATGGGACAACCATTTGGGCAAGGGGCTGGACTACACGATTTCTAAGGTCCTTTCCAGCCCCACGATTCTAAGATTCCCCCTTGTCCTTGTCCCCCTCCCTCCCCTCATTCTTGATCTTCTGATATGCAGAATTTCCACCAACCTCACCATCTCCAAAGGATCCAGCTATGCCTCAGAGGCACATATGCTTCCATCCTGCAAAATTAAATGGAAGCAAACCACTGGCCTTCTTTTTAATTTCCTCCTTGAAGACTCTTTCATTTTAAGTGAATTGCATACAGCGTTAATGTGTGCAGGCATCTAATCACACAGCAGAAGGCGGCATACATAGCCTGTCATCAAGTCCAAGTTGATGCTTCCTTCAACAATTCTCCAGTGTGGGAGAGGGATACCAAAAACAAACACACCCCAGTTTATTTCGGATAAATGTTTGCTCAACACAGGTTTTTAATGTTAGGAGTCTGTGTTGTCCTTGTGAACCACAATTAAAGAGAATGACTCAGAACTTTGGTTCATACAAGGAACGAGCCCAATCTTTACTATTGCTGGGGAAGTGAATGGGACCTTAATTGAATAGCCGGGGTGGAAAACATGCCATCTGGTTCTTCCAGGAACTCTCTGCTTTGGCTGTTGGTTGGCTATTTGAGTTTGTTCCTGGATTGCACTCACAATGTCTGGATTCTGCTTTTTTCTTTTCTTCTCTTTTTCTCTTGTTTTTCCCTTCTTCTCTTGCATTGCAGGAACTCAGATGACCAAAAAATACAAGGGTGCCTTTTCTAGTACTCTACACAAAATCAGCAGTTGGGTTGGAGTAGGATAGAAAAGGACAGTAGAGGAGAGAAATGTTGGAGGCCCAGACCTAGAAGGGTAAACACGATCTAAACAAGAAGAGCTTAGCTGAGATATTTTTATGGCAAAGTCAAAGGATGAGAAAAAAAAAATCCACCGATGCCTCCTGCTAAAAAAAAGCTGGATTTGTGATGAGTCATGTCTGCTTTGCAGAGCCTGATGCATTGCAAAGACTAGCTGAAAGCTCTGGGTGGAATTAAAAAGGAACTGCTGTTGCTTCAATGACTTGGGAAAAATGAATTATCTGGGACTTAAATGTGTCTTTACTACCAGGAGGTAGAATGTGACATTCACAAGGTCTCAGGATGAGACTGAAGACAACTAGATCTCAGTTCCCATTTGGCCAGTATATCTTTTGACTCCCATCCCTCAGTCTGTCTTAGTCAGTCCACGTCAAGATGTGTGTACTTCAACTCCCAACTCTGAGTTAAAGTTCACATATCTTACTACTGATCTGTTTGAAAAAGATTTGTCTGCAAGTAATCCTCAACTTACAATCACAACTGGGAGCAGAATAGCCATTGGTAAGCAAGGTGATGGTTAAATGAATTGTGCCCGATGTTATGATCTTTTATGCTTTGGTTGTTAAAAGAATCACTGACATTTTATGTGAATCATGTGGTTGTTAAGCGAATCCAGCTTCCCCCATTGACTTTGCTTGTTAGAAATTGGCCAGGGAGGTCGCAAATGGTGATCACGTGAGTCAGGGATGCTACGACTGTTGTTAAATACACGCTGGTTGCCAAGTGCCCAAATTTTGATCACTTGATTGTGGGGATGCTGCGACCATCATAACTATGATCACCGGTTGTAAGTCAATTTGTTCAATGCCATTGTGACTTTGAATGGTTGCTAAATGAATGGTTGTAAGTCGAGGAGTTCCTGTACTCTCTTACTTGAGAGGGAGGTTGTTCTGGGATAAAAAGAGAGGGAAATGCCATCTGCAGGACTTTTATTTCCAAGCTATAATTGGAAAAAGAAATACATATGGTTGAAATGTTCTTCAACTATCCTCTACCACCTCCATTTCTTTGCATTAAGCTTTTCCAATCATAAATGGCAATTTGGCTTGGGAGGGTAATTTGTCCCTTACAAGGAAAAACATTTAAATTCCATCATTTAACCCAGTGGCTGTTACATCACTTGCAAGAGTACCGTTATTTCAAAAATCAAAACCCTGATGTAGCATGGTTGTTATTATTGATTTGTCAGTTTTTTGTGACTTGTTTTTAATTTTTATACATCGCTGAGCTGCTTCGAGTTGCAGCACTTTGAGTTACAGCAAATACATCGCATTTAAAAAATAAATGCATTTTTTTAAACTTAGTTTTTCTGATTCTGAAAAATCAGTTCCATTTCTTCTGCTCCGTCCAGCCCTCCACAATCTGGATGTTCTCCAGATCTGGGAGCTAGTCCCCAGAATTTTCAGCAAACTGATGCTGGCTGTGGAATTCTGGGAACTGAAGGTTGTAGAATTGAGCGCAACTCACTTAACCACCACCTCGCTTAGCAAAGGAAATTCTGATTCCAATTGTGGTCATAAATTGAGGACTATCATTTGAAGGACATCTTTTCCCAGTTACATCTACCTGACCCACCAGAGTGAGGAAGCAGGATATGTTAGGGGTCTACTCTCTTCAGGAGGTTCATCTACTGGGACCAAGAAAGTGGGCATTCCCTGTGGTGGCTCCCTCCTTGTGGAACATCTTCCTTGCAGAAATAAAATTGGCCCCACTTTGACACATTTTCAAGTTGGCATGGTTTTGCCAACAGGTCTGGGGACTCCAGGGCAATATGGAGCTCATCAAGTGGTTGATTTGATTGTTATCACCAGTGGGGAGGGGGGCTCATTGGTTTTATTTCTGTAAGTCACCCCAATTCACTGTGAATGAGTTGTGTAGCCATATAAACTTTCTTAATAAATGAAATAAATAAATGCCTGTATTTGACAGGTGGATTTACACCTACACAAAGCCTACACAAAGCACAGAGCTATTGTAATCCATCTGTTGTTATTTTTTTAGGATCTCCCATGGATCTCAGATCTAATATGCTGGTTAGTTTTTTCCTTGGTCCCATTGCATGCTTGATGAATAATGACTAAAAAAATCAATTAAAAAAGGCAAAATCAGGTTTCTGCCTTGGGGAACAAACAAACAAACAATGGTCTTTCTCTCTCTTTTAAGATGCTTCATGTGCTGGTTGAATCTAAAGCATTTGGACTATCCTGGAATCACATACCATGGTTATCAGACTCTTTTAAAACATAGGTTGTCTCAGGCACCTAAAGTGTGAAATGCAGCATGTACAGAGGTCATGACTGAGAATTTAGACACCCAGCCTGGATTTAAGGGACTTCAATATGCCCATCTAGTTTTATTATTTTTAGATTCCTTTAGTGGAAAAGAGATAGGAAAGTACGCTGTTGGAAAGTAAAGCATCCATCAGTCCCAGAATATTTATTTCCAATAATGCTTCTTGGAATGCATATATTCTGGAGCAGTGTTTCATAACCTTAGCAATAGGATTTGTGGACTTCAGCTCCCAGAACTTGGAAGTCCACGAAGCATAAAGTTGCCTAGGTTGAGAAACACTGCTCTGGAGGCATCTTAGAAGATAAAAATGGTCTGGTTCTATGCCAGCTGACTCAGAAAAAGGGAGGAGGAACACCGAAATATTAGCAAGTGTCAATATTGCACAAGGTTCCTCGTAGACGGAGGACCACAACAGGAAGGACCTACAGTCAGAGCACTTATCATCATAATCAGATAAGTAGGGCTTCCTTCATACTGATTGACAGCTTCAGTTCAAATTGGAACAGGTCACTCTATCACAGATTGGATTCTTATGCTTTCTCTAGTGATGCTTTCCTGAGAGCACAAAAGAAGCACTAGGAGACCAGGAATTAAATCTAGAAGGGCCTATGGGACAGGCCACCCTGCCTAAATATAATTTTGACATTCACAAATCCACCTATCTCAGATCACCCTCAATATTTCTACCAAATTATAGCTCCTAAAATTCAGAAGGACCTTATCCTTGTCTTAACATGTTACTCAAGGAGGAAAAAATGAAGAACATTTCTGATGTGGATAGACTTTGCCCTTTCAGCGGTGGAGCCACTGAAATCCCAGCCCACGTAGATTTACACTGTCTTGTGCATTTTACAGGGATATACCCATTTAATAATAAAGTTCTCAGAGCACTTAGATTTATTTTTATCAGAATTATTTATTTTCTGAGAGGAAGACATCCATTTTTATTAACATTTTGCTTTAGAGTCTGTAAATTTTGACAAGGTTTCATGAACACATCTCAGAATATGCATTTTATTTCTCTGTGGAGTTCTGGTCCTTTTCTGGCCTTGGCTGTTTGCTTGTAGATGTTTCACTACCCAGCTAGGTAATATCATCAGATGTATTCAAGAAACAACCAAGGTCAGAAAGCAACAACAACTCCACAGTTCATCCTTGAGCAACAGATATTCTATTGCTTGCTTGTCTGTTTGTCTATCTCTTGAATACCAGAATAAAAAAGTCTTGGGATTTCTGGTTTAGAATTATGCCTCTTCATTTTTATTGAAGCTGAGCTTTGCAGGTAAACCTTTGTAGGCTTTGTAGGCTGAATTTTCACTTGGTATATTCCATTCAATTTAATTTACAAGTAGTCCTCAACTAACACCCATTCATTTATCAACTGTTGAAAATTACAACAGCACTAAAAAAGTGATGTACAACTGGTCCTTGTATTATGATCACTGCAGCATCCCCATGGTTACATGATAAAAATTTGGGTGCTTGTCAACTGGCATGCATTTATGACCATTGCAGCATGTTGGGGGTCATATGATTACCATTTGTAATCTTCTCAGCTAGCGTGAGCAAGCAAAGTCAATGGCGGAAGCTAGATTTGTTTAACAGCCGCATGATCCACTACAGTGATTCACTTAACAACTATATCAAAAAGGTTGTAAAATCAGGCATGACTCGCTTAACAACTGCCTTGCTTACCAATGGAAGTTGGGGTCCCAATTGTGGTTGTAAGTCAAAGACTATCTTTAATTTCTTTACTAGACTAACACATATTCCAATTGTCGACTGGCACAGAGCAGTTTACAATCCTAATGTGCCAAAACAGGGTTAAAATTTCCAATAGAACCAAATAAATCATTCATATCATTATCAGATCCATAACTTTTTCAGGATCACAGCAAAATATTCTGATATCCTGCAAGTAGAAAAATCCATATAGTGAAAGATTAATGGCATGCATGGTGGTGTTTTCTTTAGCCTTTCTTTCTAGAAGTGGTAACATCTGGCCTGAAACACTGCAAGTTCAGTCAGCTGGGTTAAATGGTTTGATTGATAGTCTCACTTAGTAGAAGGCCACCTTTCCTTGCTGAACCTTGAAGGGCCTTGGAATATTGGAACCAAAGTGATGGCCTCGTCAGCTGGCTTAGACAAAATGTCCAGACTGGCTCTGTTAGTTGCTAGGCAAAGCGGATCAAAAGAAGCGAACATCTGTAGCTCAGAGTTGAATTGTGGAGTCCTAGGTGCTCTCTGAGCTTGATGGTTTTTCTGCAGGCATTTCATTACCAAGCTGGGTAACATGATCAGTGCCTGATGTTCCCTCGTTTGGTCTGCAGAAAAACCATCAAGCTCAGAGAGCACCCAGGACTCCACAAGGCACACCGATGCTGATTCCGCCATGAAATTAATATTCCAAGAAGGATAAGCATGGGATATACGATTGAGGAAAAGTGGATCATGCCGCAGGTGGACCCATCAAGAGCTGCACAGCTCGTTGATGCTTAGGCAAGGCCCCTTTTCTTCTCAGAAGCAGAAGGAAGAGGCCATGATCTTCTTCCCTGCAACTCCAGACCCGCATGCACGTTCTCTTCCTAGCTTTTCCTACCCCTCCCCTTCCTTCCTTCGCTACTTTGGGAGCAGCAAAGCCCATCCCTCTGCTGATACCTCCACATCTTGTCGCCCTGGAAGACAGAATTACCAAAAAAAAAAAAAAATCGGCAAGAGGGCTCGCCATCTGACCCTCTTCCCCCATCTCAACCCCCAAGAGGACATTCTCGGGCCTCGCAACCCAACTCAGGAGAAACTTTTCGGGGTGAAAGCATGAAGCCAAGACCCGGCCAAAAGGAAGTTGGCGAATCCCCGACTCGCCGCTCCTCCTCCTCCTCCACACCTCCGTCTCGCCCCCCCCAAGGAAAACAAAAAACCAAAATGTCCAACACGGCGTGTTGGAAGGTGCGAGGCGGCCCGGGCGGCGGCGGCCCGTCCTCATTGGAGCGCTCCCGGTTTCCTCGCGAAGCCGCCGCCGCCGCACGGCTGCGAGGCAGGATCGGATCAGCTGCTGGGGGGCAGTGACGTCACCGAGCTGCAGCCAGCACAACGTTCCATTGAGGCGAGCGCGTGCTCCGGCGAGCACATGGGCGGCCAGCGGCGAGCCGAGCCTTCGCGCTGCGCAGCGGCGGCCGGGCGGCCCTGCCTCCCCCCGGAGTCCCCCCCGTTGTAATTGATCGCAAGGGACGATTCTTGATTTTGGGGAAGGAAAATCCCCGATCGAGACCGCGGATAACTTTGCAACTGTTTGGAGGGGACTTGGCCGGGCCTGCGATGGATGCGTGGTAAGCGAGCGGGCCTGGGGTGGCGGTGGTGCTGGTGGGACGGGGGTAGATGAAGAAGGCGCGGGGGGGAGGGAGGAACGCGGCAGGGGGAGGGAGGGAGGTCTGCGTCTTGCTGGGCGATTGCCCTCTCGCCTTTGTCTGAACGGGTTTTCGAGCGAGTCGGGCCTCGGAGTTGGCCAGAAGTTACAGGTGCCCTTCCTGGCCATCGTCCGCGTGCTTTCGCGGTGGGGGGGGGCGGGAGAAAGAGAGAGATCGACGCTCCTGCAGTCCACCGATCCCGCGTGCGACTTCGCGGGGGTGGACGTGGGTCGCTTTGCACTGGCACCAAATCGGCCTTCCGAGCTCCTGGGTGGTAAAAAGGTGACAGCCCCTCCCCCACCGTCGGCTCGCTGTCGACCCGTTTTAGGAGGGTTCCGAGACGTGCAGACCTCCCCCTCCCCCTCGTTCCCTTCCCCGAAGTACCGCGGTCGTGCCCGTCACACGGTCGCGGGCTGGGAAGGATGAAAGGTGGTCGTCGGATCTCCGTGCCCATCCCCCGCTTTGGCTTCTCCCCGCCCCCACCCCCAACCACACCCCCGCCACACCC
>JANHZU010005054.1:41376-55917 GCA_032468055.1 Acrochordus granulatus | reverse complement strand
TGAATAACCTTTAACAACCATGACAAAAAAGAATGTAAAATGGGGTGTGACCCACTTAACAACTGCCTTGCTTAGAAACTGAAATTCTGGTCTAATTGTGGTTGTAAAACGAGGATTATCTGTGACCTGTTGCTGCATCCTTGCATTAGTAGAAAATATTGCCTTTTCCGAAACAGATCATCAATGGTGATGCTATTTCTTGCTTGGCCAAGAGACAGCATTAGAACAAAAAAAATTTGACTTACCTGTGGGTGTGTGTTCTCCTCTGTACCTGTTACCTCTTTTGGTGTTTTCTATAGCAAAATACAGGCAATCCTCATTTAGCGACCCCAGTTAGCAACAGCTTGGTCAGTAAGTGAAACCGCAAATGTGCTTATGATCTTCCTCAGTTTTCCTTTGCTTTTCACACCTGCAAAGATCCTACATGCAGGGATTGGTTGCAAAGTTACTTTTTCATCACCATTGTAACTGTACAATGGTGGCACAAAGCAGTCGCTGAACGAGGACTGCCTGTATTCTTGAAGGTTTCCTCCCTTTAACATCAAGGTTAAATTCATGGTCACAAGTACAATTTAAAAAGCAAGAATGGCTGACTGCCGCATCATTTCTTTGTTCTGATGCCAGACATGCTTCTTGCACCATTTTTAAAACATAAAGCATGGCGCACCATATCTACAACCTGTATAAACTCCCCTTGGGGACTTGGAGACTTCCTGCTAGAAGTACGTCCATGCTTGCAATAACCACCGGTTTCTTTCTTTTGATATGCATGCATGAAGGCACGCGAGCTACGTGTGTGGAATGTGTATTCAGTGTGGCTGTGCTCAAGGAGGCACATCTTGTGTTAGCTCCTTCTTGACACGGCTGTCCAGGAGGTCTTTCTAACCTGGCAGGCCTGCCTTGTTATGAATAATAGGATGCCACATCGCTTTCTCACCTCTCCCTGTAGTTGCTCCTTTCAAAATGCCTGACTGATGATGCTGTTTAGAGCATCATACAGGAAGCTGGGCATATGCTAGACTCAATCATTCACACAGATGCATGGATGAGTAAGGAGGAAAGAAACTTGGCATAAAACCCAGAGCGGGAGGTTATGAGGAACAACAGGCACTGGCTATAGCAAAAGCAGAGTCTTGTTTTTAACCGGCGAGGACAAAAGATTACTTAGCTGCACAAACTGGGAATAGAGTCACGGAACGCAGTAAGGCCTAATTTTGAGTACAGGTAGTCCTCGACTTATGATCTGTCACTTACCGACCATTCGAATTACAACGGACTGCAAAAATGGAATTTACAGCCTGGTTTTGAAGTTCCAATCCCCCCACCCGGTCACATGACTGCATTTTGGGCACTCAGCACGTTTACAACCATTTACATATACATTTACAATGTGTATGTAGCACCCCACAGTCACACGATTGCATTTTATGGCATTTTTGCCGGAAACCAGCATTTATTTTTGTTGGAAATACTTCCAATTTCCAGCAAGAACCGCTCCATGGCAAACAGTAGGTTGGTTTAATGAACACCACATTTGCTGGACGACCGCCTCATTTGCTTAACAACTGCTGCAAAACTCATCAAATTGCATCCAGTCACATGGTGACAACTTTGACAACTGTCATGACTTAAGACTGTAGTCGTGGGCTCAGTTATGGTTGTAACTTGAGGACTATCTGTGCTTCGTCCATATTGATGTCTAAAAACAGGATTAGAGGCCTTTGCAATATTGCTGCACTTCCAAATCTGGGTTTCTCTGATCATCCGTGAGAAAAGCCTGTCTGAGGTTTGCATTCACCACTGTGCAGACGATTACGTGTTGCCCACCAAGGCTGCCTATCAAAGTTACATTAATGGTTCCAATAGAAGTGTTGTCTTCTGTACATGCCCACACCCATGCACGCGCACATCCTTAGGGGACGCAGCCACGTAAGCTTCCTAAGAGAAGTGGTTGCTTTAATGAGTAAAAGGAGGGTTGCTTTGCTTGTACATTGTTTTATCATTTCCGGAATGTCTCTGCACTGCAGTCCATTTTGTGTTTTAATCTATATTTTCGTCTGTCGTCCCTTCCTTGTTAGACCTTTCTTGCCTTTTCACGTTGCATAGAAATAGATTTGATGTTGGCTATCGGGGGGGGGGGGGCTGTGTGTTTTTTGTTATCCTGAACTCTGCTTTTTTATGTATTTCTTAATCCACATATAGTAGTATTCTCCAACTCCTATATTACAGGGCTTATAAGGAAATGCCATTTTGGTGAGGAAACTCCTGCACAGCTGTTGGCATTTGTTTTATCGCTGTAACTTTATCATTTCCTCTGTTGTGGAATTTTCACTTTTTGCATGGACCCACAAAGTATGCAGTTTGCCCTCTGGGTGAGGAAGCTGCTGAATTCTTAACTGTTGAGGTAATTCTGTCTCTGCCAATTAATTCTGAGTTGTCCTTCGCTCAGCTGTAAAGGCAGCCGGGGCAAATTGCTGAACTCTCATTCTTATATCTTAAATTGTGAAGCTAACTAAATCTGCCTTCTCTTTTTTCCTCTGGTCCATTTAGATGTCATGAATAGGAGCCAGTGGTTTTATGTTGTAATAAGTGAGTGATAGGGTGTGCGTGCAATCCTTGACTTACAACCATTTGTTTAGTGACTGTTTGAAGTTACGACGGCGCTGGAAAAAGTGACTTACGACCAGTCCTTGCATTTACAACCATCACAGCGTCCCCGCAGTCATGTGATCAAAATTGCAACGCTTGGCAAGCAATGTGTGTGTATAGTGGTTGTAGCATCACGTGATTGTCATTTGCAACCTTCCTATCTGGCTTCCAACAAGCAGGGAAACCAGACTCACTTAAAAACTGGAGTGATTTGCGAAACAAACGTGTCAAAAAAAAGCTCATAAAATGGGGTGACTCACTTAAACACCGCCTTGCTTAGCAATGGACATTTTGTTCCCGGTTGTGGTCGTAAGTCAAGGATTACCTATATGTGACTGGTGACTATAGAGATTGTCTTGGATCATGACTTGCTTGGCTTTTATTGGGTTTTAGTGGCGATGTATATTTTTGCCTGGTTTTCTTTGGCTAGATGGGTGATCCTATAAATTAGAAAAAATAAAATGTTTTTCTCCTTTCCTTTCTTGACAGTAATCTTGTAGTTAGTTCGGCAGTAGTTAACAACCTGCACATTTGCTTGTCTTCTTATAGACAGTCCAACTGTCTAAAAAAATGTTAAGTCTTGCTTTTTTCATTGGGATTAATCGTAGGCATGATTTCTTCCAGTCTTCGCTCTTTCCTTTCAAATAGGTTGGGATTCCCACTCCTAAAATTTTCCAGCAGCAGATGCACCATCTGGGAATTTTCTGGAGTTTCAGGAATCTGGAAGATTCTATGTTAGAGGAGAATAATTGCTGGGCTAAGCCCTCCATAGTATGCTGATAGCATTACTTACAACAACAAGTGGCATAACACTTGCCACGCCTTTCGCAAAGGCATGCAGTCTGGGGCAAAAAGCTGTTGATGCGTTGATTACGGAGCTGGCGGTGGAATGGAATGCACTTGAACCACGCCGGCCACTGAGCGGTAGACTGGCAAACCCCGGTGGCTGAGCGTGGATGAAAGAACCCGCTGCTGGTCCATCAGGGCGGGGCAGGAGCGAAAGCAGCTGTTTGAAAGAGTGGCAGTGAAGCTGCTTCTCACAGCAGTTTCCTCTGATGATGGACCCAAGTAAGGATCCGAAAGCTCAGGAAAGTAACGAAAGCTCAGGAAAGTAAATTCCCAATTTTTTTGTCGTCTAATAAGTGGTGTTAGATGACTTAGAGTAAAGGCTTCCCCTGTCTAGTCATGGCTGACTCTAGGAATGGTGCTCATCTCGGATTCACAGCCGAGCGTGCCAGCATTTGTCCAGAGATGCTTCTGTGGTCATGTGGCCGGCATGACTACATGACGAGGCACATGGAACGCTGTTACCTTCCCACCAATTTAGGCGGTATCTATTAATCTAAATGCATTTTCATGCTTTGGAAGTGCTAGGTTGGCAGGAGCTGGAGCAAGTAATGGGAGTTCACCCCGTTATGTGGCAGCGCTTGGGTCTCAAACCTCCAGCCGACAAGCCTGGCATCTTAACCACTCAGCCACTACACCTCCACATTAGATAACCTACTGCTTGTTAGAAGCATTGCTGCTAAAGGAAAGAAGTGGAAAGACAAAGGATCTGGGCATGTGGATAGACAAGCATATACAGATATTCCTTGACTTATGACCATAATTGAGCCCATAATTTGATCATAGGTCATCACGGTCATAAAGCAGACCAGCATGCGAGCAGACCTTTTTTGAGGTGGTAATTAAGTGAACACAGAAGTAGTTAAGCAAACGCTGCAGTCATTAAGCGAGCCCATAGTTTGCTATGGGGCTGTTTTTGCCAGGAATTGGAAATAAACGCCGGTTTCCGGCAAAAACATTATAATTAATGGTCACGTGTCTGCAGCGCACTGCAAATGCCTCTAAATGCAGGCCGGCTGCCAAGCACCCAAAATGTGGTCATGTGACTGTGGTGTGTGTCGATGCGTGTTTTCAGACGTCAGCACTTCAAATGTGGATTGTAAATTGCTTTTTCGGCGTCCGCCATAACTTCGAACGCTCGCTCACTGAGCGGTTGTAAGTTGAGGGTTCCCTGTATTAATTTATTTTTGTCTGTTTGCAGTCCTACGTCGCACGTGACTGCTACCTATCGCAAACAAAAAAAAATAGGAAGATTGCAAGCCAAAAATACTGCAACCGCGTTTGTATCCGTTCTGGATTTCGTGGTGCTTTAAACATTTCAATCCCGAAGTCTTGGGAGCTTTGAACACCCTTGGCTAGCACAGAACGATAATTGCCCCACGAATGAAAATGGCATCTGGGTAGGTACGGGATGGTGGGATTCTGCTGTGAGGCTCCCTGGGACAACGTTGTAGTTTTGAGGATGCTTGAAGCAAGGCACCGCAGGCTTGTGTCCCCTTCGTTGAGAATGAACCTCCAAGCCAAGCATGCAAATGGTTTTTTGCAGGCATTCTTCCCACCCCTCCGCCCTGATAGTCTTTAGGGTATCCTGGTCCGCCGTCTTGCTATCCCTCAGCCAGAAACACCAACAGAAGCTGGAGAGGATATGGGTTTTGTCATCTCTGACGGGAGAGCAAGCTCTGATGACCCAGCAGGAGACCGTTTCGTTGGCTTGATGTGTCAGGAGTTAGAAGAGAAAGAGTCTGCTGGGACTCACTGAGGTTGATTGAGCTGTTGGCTAGGGTGGGTAATTTCTGGTTAAGACTTGGTTTTGGCAGGAGTCACTAGCAGACATTGGCTGGCTTGCGGATCAGAGTGGAGGAGAAGAGCCTCCTGCTTCTGTATCTTGGGCCAAAGTTTTGGGATCTTGTTGTTTTCTGAGACTCCGTGGTCTCCAGGCAGATGGTCATGCCTGGAGGCCAAAAATACATTTCCGAAAAAAAACCCCACAACAATAAAAACCAACCGGCCTCCCACTTTATCCCTGGAGATTCAGAGAAATCAAGTGTTTTGAAAGTGATGGCTTCTACTGTTTGTGTTTAAGGCAGATTATAGTTTGGAAAAAAAAGGTAAAAAGAAAAAAAAAACACATCTCTGTAATGATGGCTTTCTTGGTGCAGAAGATCAGAGGCTCCGGTCATCATGGGCAATCTTGTTTTCTCTGATGAAAGCTCCTGTCATTATTTCCAGCATCCAGTGTGGTTTAGTCTTCTCTTTAATCTTTTTTAGTGGGGTCATTGGGCTTTGTCTGTTTGGATGGGGGGGGGATAAGACTGCCATTATGGCTCTGTGTTTGGATGTACCTGTATTGCATACACGGCAATGTGTGTGTTTGTGAGTCTTTTATAAGGCTGCGCAGAATAAATTCATACGGTAGGGACATCAAAACATATTGAAAAGCTAAGAAATCTGGGTCAAATGTGATTCTGCCCCATCATCTAGACTTCATTAAATTGCAGGGTTGTGATAGAGGTGAACCGTCCAGAGTCTTTCTGAGCTTGCAGTGCTAAAAACATAGCCATCACATTTTGCAGTCTGGATTGTGGAGTGCTAGGTTTCTCTGAGCTTGATTGTTTTTCTGCAGGCATTTCATTACCAAGCTAGATGTCATCATCAGTGCTAGAGGGGAGTGAAGGGTGCCGCTTGTGGCTTTGGATGTACCCGTATTGCACACACAGCAATTTGGGACTTCAGAATTCAACCCTGAGCTACAAATATTCTCTTCTATTGCAGTTTGGCTAACTAGAGGCATCTGGGAATTTATTTTGGGGAAGTATCAACCAGGTACTTGGAAATGCTTTCCTTACAGTTTGTGGATTATAGAGCACTATATCTATTTGGTGCATATGGCACCCAAACCAAAACTTATTGTTCTTAGGCCAAAGAAACAATCCCCAGTTTAGAAGGATTTCATATTCATCCACACCCACCATCATCAAAGGAAGATTACAGAGGGAAAAAAATATTTTTGCTTTGTGGCCATATTCTCAGAATAGTACAACAGGACATCATCCATTATAAAGACTGATTAATTAGAAAAAAGCAACGTTCCTTTTATGTAAAAGCTGTCCTGCTTTGAACATTTATTCTTTAATCTGTCCTCTACTCACAATAATCACAGAAAGCCAAAATGAAGGAGCAAGGGGTGGCCGGCTCTCCTCCTCCTTCCTTCGTGCCTTGACATTACAGTAGAAAAATCACACATAGTTGCTTGTCTACTTGCATAATTAACAGAATGAATTTTGCCAGTCGATCTGTATTCCAGAATGTTGTCTTTTATTCCAGACCCTGCATATCTGGGTGCAAAGTGTGAACACATCTGTTAACTGCTGGTAATGCAAAGAAAGTGAGTCAACCGCTGCCAGTTCGTGGCAACTGAACCAGAAGTATTTAAATGACTGCTGAAATCCCCCTGCTGTGCTCTTCTCCTTCAGTAAAAAGAAGAGGGGCATTAAAAGCCTGACAGCTGTGGTGGGAGGATCATCCATCAGGAGGGAAAGATTTTTATCTCCTTCGTTCATTGGATCGGTGTGGTCTTTGAAGGGGATTTCTCCAAGCCACAGAGGACAGGATAAAAACAGAATGTCCTTTAATCTTGGACTTCCCTTGCCTACCCTACCCTACCCTCTTATGAGCCAACGCAATTTTTAAAAAATTATTATTATTTGCCATCCAAGTTCGATAAGCTACATCTTAAGCAGCCTTGGTAAACACTCATGTTTACATACAAGTACTCCTTGACTTACGACCGGCCGATCAGCGACTGTTTGAAGTTAAGACAGAACCGAAAAGGGGACTTATGACCCAGATCCAAAGTTACAATGCAGCACTTTGGGCGCTCAGCAACATGGCCACAGAAAAAATTAATAAAACTCAGTCGGTCACGTGACTGACCGACCCGTTTTACAGGAGTTGCAACTTATGACCGTAATGGTCAGGTTCCATTGTGGTCATAACTCGAGGACTATCTGTATGACTCCCCAGAAATGCTGAGAGCGGCACCCACACGACCCCCAGCACATGCATCCATGGACGCAGAGGCGTTCTTCACAGCACCCGTGACCTGCATTTTGCTGGGCTCCATTGGGAGGAAAGGAATAGAGCGACATAAGCAGGGCAAGATTTGTTGAAGCATTTTCCTTCTTTCCTACGACAGTCCATTTAAGGGGGTGATTTCCCGGAGCTTTTGGGGTTCGTCGAGGTGATGGCAAGAAATACCCAGTCTCGGGGACTTGTGCGATGTTAGATGTAAATGATGGTTTTTCCTCCACGCCCCGCTTCCAGGGCTACATTTGAGGCAAGCGTGTGGAGTCTCCCCGTGAAGGGGTGATTTTCTCCGCTGCAAATAAAGTCGAGAAGATGAATGCGAGAAGAATAACCTTGGTGGAGCCTCCTCCTCCGTCTCCTGCCGGGTGCTGTGGATGCTTGTCACTTCAGCTTGTCACTTCAGCTCGGTTCCCTGCCCTGCAGAGCTTGGGCTGCCGTGGAGAAATTAAACAAACAGTCGCCCGTCCGTAAATATTTAGCTTCCACTGTTTTTCAAGAACTGTGCAGACAAAACAAATCGGGCTTCGTTCCGAATGCCAGAGAGGCTGTCTTTTTGGCTGAACTTTGGGGACTGAGGAAGGGATCTGAATGTGGTTTTCCCTGGCTTTGGAAGAGGGGTTAAGGAGTTGCAGAGCAGAGCATTAGCGGGTGAGACGATGTGGAGGTGCAGCTCCCTAATGCACACCTGATCGGGGCGCACCGTTGTGAAGGACCAGGGGAGTCGCTCTGCAACGTTTGGATGAAGTTGCCCTTGAGACTTGAAGGGAAGGGGACTCCGTGAGTTGTCCCCTTCCACGTGAGTTGTCCCTCTGCCACGTCGCCTTGCAGAGCGGAGCAGAGCAGACCGGCTCTTTTTTGCACAAGCTTCGTTGAAATACATGATGCCCTAGGTTTCAATTTCACTCTCCTTTGCGTCAGCGTTGGCTGGACTTTGGAGGTGTTACATTTAATGTTGGTGTTAAATATAATTATTTAGCACAATAGCCCGCTGGGTGAGGAATAGTTGTAGTTTTCTGTGTTTTTGGAAGTTGCTACGGCGTCCCGGCAATCTGTTCTCCCAAGGCCCTGTCACCACAACCGCTATAAAGCAGAGGCATGGCTGCCTGTCATTCAAGGCAGGAAAGTAGGCTGAAGTAAGGCCTAAGATATGCTAGGAAACAAACCAAGATAGCCTCTTCTCTGAAATCTAGATAATCCTGGGTCCGTACATGAGGGCAGTGTGGATTTGGATTGCCATTGCCCTGACAGTATCTTCCCATGACATTCTTCATTTCTTCTCCCCAGAAAAAGAGACACAGTTGACCTGTCAAAAAGCCTGTCTAGGTGCTCTTTGGCCAGTCAGAGGTCCCTGGGAAATCTTTAAGATGTGAACATTGGCACTCTTGCTTGGGTTCTTCAACAATTGATGGTCCTTTGGTAATGGAAGTAAAGAATAGCTTTAATGAATGTATGCAATATGTAATAGCACGTTTGTCCTGCTTCCTTGCGTAGCTGCCCAAGATGATGACTGTCCCATCATCCATGACTGCACATTTATAATACGCTGTACAAGCAAGAGCCTTCTTCAGCTTTCCTCAATCAAAATAAGAAAGAAACTCCCTATTCATTAGAAAGGATTTCATCATAGTTCGACAAGGGTAGACATTGGAGTAGTAGATTGCCTCATGAAGTGGTATATTCCCTTACATTGGAGGTCTTCATGCCCAAACTGGTTGGTTATTATTTTATCTGAGATCCAAGGCAGGGGTGTCCAACCTTGGCAGGTTTAAGATGTGTGGACTTCAACTCCTGGAATTGCTCAGCCAGCTTAAGCGCACACATGTTAAACTCGCCAAGGTTGGACACCTCTTTTCTAAGGCCCATTTCAAGTTTATGACTCTATGACATGCATGCAGTTGATGGAAATGAAAGTTTAAAGAAGAATTAATATGTGACAACAGTGGCACCATTTAGTTTTGGCTTTCTTTCAACACAGTGCTACCTTGGAACTCTAGCACTGCGCATCATGAAAAATCCAGATCCTGATGCTGGGACATTTTTGCTCATAAGACTTGTAAGTCCACTAAGACTCATGTCTGAGTACAGATATGGTCACAATATGGTTATAATGGTTATAAGTCATGATGTTTGTAAAATGGTTATAACTCATGATGGTTATAAGTCATGATGTTTGTAAAATGAGTCACCATGTGACCGGGCTCGTTTTTATGACTTTTTTTGTGATGATCATAAAATGAACCCTGATGGTTGTTAAGCAAATCTATTGTTCATTATGGGCTGGTTTTTGCTGGAAATTGGAAGTAAATGCCAAGTACCCAAAATGTGGTCATGTGACCATGGTTGGGGGCAGACATCAGAACTTTGAAACTGGACATAATTCCTTTTTGGGGGGATCCATTGTAATTTCATCAAGGACTACTTACACTTTATGTTCTTTCTTGTATAGCTCTGTGCAAACTTGGTCTCTTTGGAATTAAAGTCGTCCAAGATTCCCAGGAAAATACCCTTTTTGGCTCAATAGTGGGTTTGTCACCAGCTTTAAGTTCTTGATTTGTGGCATGATAGGAATGGGAGGGAGTTGACATTAACCTGCACATTTTGAGCAGAGAATTATTTTGCAAGAGGGATGGAACCTGCCATAGTCGTATCTTTTGTTGGTATATTGATGTACTTTCTTTATGGACCTTATTAATAGTTGCTTGTTTTCTTTTGATGAAGTAATCCTTCTGCTCTGCAGTAGATACTAATGTAAAGTGGAATCTTTGTTCTTTGTTAGGGTTTGGGGAAAATAATGTTACAAGTAGGCCTCGTTTAGGACTGTCTCATTTAGCAACCATTTGCAATTACAGCAGTGATGAAAAATAACTTTGCAACCAATCTTTGCAGGTCTGTAAAGCGAAGGAAGTAAGTGAGATCATAAGCACTGTCACAGTTTTACATAATGGCCACTTCACTTAATAACTTCTTTACTTAGTCACTAAACAAGGACCACCCATACACATATTTACATTTGAATGAAGTAGTTATGGTAGAAAAGCTCAATGAAACAATTCAAATATTTCTGAAGTAGCCCCGGGTTCTAAATTATTTAAGCTCAAGTATTTGATTTAAATGTAAGAGGAACCTTTATTGGGATCTGCATATTTAAATGATTCACTGGGCAAGGCTTGAATTGAGTGGTAAACATAGTTCTAAAATTAGACAAATGGGTAGATATAGCTTCGCTCAATTTCTAATTTTGTCCAGCATTCAATTCTTTTGGCCTCTTTCCACATCCATTTGTGATTTTTCTCGTTTGTCATGCATACATTCATTGAAGAAAATGTTTACACAATGTTCTGTACTGTATTTTTAACATTCATTTCATTTAATAGATGTATGTCTGAGTAACTGTCCCTTGATATGTCCTTTATGGAATTTTTGAGTTGCACACTCCAGCAGAAAAACTTAAAAAGGGCAGGTTTTGGTGTATACAAGTTTGGGAAATACAGATTATCTTGGCTGTGTTGCAATACCAATATTGCATAGAGTTGAGTGGGATCATTGCTAAAAGCCAAATCATATATTCCTTTAAAGATTGTAACACTAGGAACTAATATTTGATTTACTTTAGATGACACAGAAGGAAATCCTTTTTTTAGTTTTGGACACAATTCAGTGGAATGCTACACTAGCTGAAATGAATAGGGCTGTTTCTTTTGAAACCGCATAATGAAAGTAGAAAACTATCATTATCTTTATTAGGGTCATTAACCAGCACAGAGCAAATCAGGAGACACATATAACCATGGATCTATAGGCTAGACCTGTAGGATTTTTTTAAGGTACATAGAACAAATTTTAGCTAAAAGAATACAAGAATAAAAAACATTAACACTAATGAGTAGGTCTAATGTGAGAATAAAACATAGTAATCTAATTAAAAAATTAAAATGGGTGACTCTAAATAAAGCAGTAAACTCAACTAGAAAGGAATTAAGGAAAATGGAAAGCATTTGCTTTTCCCTCTCCCTGTTCTACTTAAACATAAAAAT
The DNA here is from genome assembly GCA_032468055.1 of Acrochordus granulatus. Classification (NCBI taxonomy): domain Eukaryota; kingdom Metazoa; phylum Chordata; class Lepidosauria; order Squamata; family Acrochordidae; genus Acrochordus; species Acrochordus granulatus. Next base: position 44,302 of record JANHZU010005054.1, on the reverse strand, counting down.
AAATTAGAACCTTTTTACTATTTTAGATATTATCACATAGGCCAGCACAGTTGCCACATTCCATAAGAGAATTCTTTGCTTCATAGTTTTAATGGCATCCCATTTTAATGGTGTCCTTTTATCTGTTGTGTGCTTTCACAGTCTGGCATTGTGCAACACGGTATGATCTCTCTACATGCCTGCAGCTCATTTCAGTGTCCTCAAAGGTCATGACACTTGCAATCCAGCTCATCACATATTTTAGATGTTCGATAATTTGTAGACACATTTTGCTGGGAACATAAAATTAAGCAAGGATAGTTTTGGCCATTTTGCTCAGTTTCTTCCTGTGTGTACACATGTTGAAGAATTTCAACCATGCACTTTTGCATCACAGCCCTAGTTTTAAGGGTGAGAGACAGAGAGAAAAATGCATGGCTTAGAATACCTGGAAGCCTATTTTGAAAAGGCTTGTTTACGATTGAGGTTTTGCATTGCTTTGTCTTCTTTGCGTTAGTCCAATTGAAAAACACAGGATGTTTTTTTTCTGTGCAGCCTGGGGAATTGCTATCAGCCAAGGGCATGAGTAGCCAGATTTCACCCCCTATTTTGAGGGAAGAGCTCTGGTGTAGCATGTGCCTCCCAGATCTGCACAATTTGCAATATTGATAGTTTTCTAAATTTCCGGTTTGTAACAGCCCTTCTGCATTAATCGAGAGGCGGCATTGTTCGCTGAAATTGGCCAGTTGTGTGGAGCTTGATGGATGAGGCACGTAAGATGTTAATATCAAAGCTATTATTGCATCTTATAAACATGCTCTATAATATCTGAAAAATGCTCCAAATCAATACAAAGAGCTTTTTTTTTAAAAAAAAAAGCTTGACCTTGCTGGAAATCTCACTGGATCTAGCGTGGGAATATCATTCAAATGATGGAAGCTGTGTTTGTATTTGTGTGCAGCATGACAACATGTGCTGAAAAGGGGCGTGGCTCACATGCACTGCTGCTTACATCAGTCTGATCTCAGTTGCTCCCTTAGCATGTGCTTCTGGTCAAAAGGGAGGAGATTGCCAAAAGTTTAGCAGATTCCAGCGTTTACAGAGTTATATGTATACTTTGTTCTTTGCAGGAAAAACTTATCTTAACTTGCAGCCTTAACCTTTGATAGCTTTTTCACACTTCAGTGTGGAATTTCTTTGATGGAGTGTAGCATGCAATGTTAGCCTTAAGAATAATGCCATAGCTTTATTTCCTTAACCCTTGAATGGCAGACAGATTTATGAAACATTGTCTAGATGGGTGGATCATGCTAAGCCACAATTTTTGAATTATGATTTGCTGATTAAACTACTGTAGCCCAGAACGCACATAGCTGTAAGTCAAGGACTGGGTTCACATGTTGCATTAAATCACAAACAAATGGTGTTGTATTTGGGGATATATGTGATTCCAGTAGATTGTACTTGAAGTTGCATGAAAATATTTGGCCATGAGATAGTTATACCTTTGGAGAGTTATGGTGAAAATGACCAAAAATGAAGAAAAACCATAATAACATGAGGCGGTGGTGCCATTTCATACCATTCAACGGCTTCAAGGAAGGTAAGGGGTTGTGGCAAATCTGTAACACTGTATATGTATAAATATCTATGAATATTCTCATTAATCCAGGTCATGATAAGAAGTAAAAATTGCAACATTTTGCAAAGTTCCTTAAAAAATAAATTAAATTTAATGTCCAGTTGCCTCTTTAAGGAACTTTGCAAAATGTTGCACTTTTTTCTTCTTATCATGACCTGAATTAATGAGAATTCTTAAACATGGTGCTTTATTTTAGTTTCCCCTCTGTCCATGCAGGGTGAAATCTTAGTTTTTTCCAAAAAAAAATTGGAAGTTTTTTCCAAGGTGAGGAATTTTGGGCCTGTTTTCATCCCATCCAAGGGAGAAACACTGTAGGAGTCTAATGGTATATGAATCTGAAGATGATTTGAGTAGGATTGTTTGCACTTTTAAAGTTTAACAGCAACTCTTTTGGGGCCTGGGAGTAATTCAGGAGCATTTTGGAATATTTTCTCACGTGAAAATGTACTATGTGGGTGGGAAAGGAAGGGTGAGAAATCTATAATAAGCCCCTCTGACTCCATACCGTGTAGTATTTATATTGGGTGTGAACGTGGCACCATTTCCTAAAATCTAGATGGAATGCAAATTTCACTTTTTCTGTAGATGCTGGCTTACCAGAGCAAAATAATTTGGGAGTTCAAAGTCGTCTTAAAAATATTGGGGACAGGGGGAATACCAGTGTCTCATACAGAGGTGGTGAAATTTGTAATCCTTCATTCTTTATTTCTCTTCTAACCACTGAGGAATTCCAGGCATTTCCCCAACCCTTTCTTAAACAATGTGGGTTTTTCAGATCAATACTGTTCAGCAGACTTTTTTTCCGAAAAGCTCTGGTTTTGTCCTTCTGAATAGAAATGAGCCTCTGACTTCTGTTCAGTTACTGGCAATGCCTTAGAAGGTTACTGTGTAAGTTTGTACTAAATGGAATTTGGCTGGAATGCCAGTGATAAATGCTTCTGTTTGTGTGTGCCGTTAGTGTAACTGTACAGCTGCTTAGGGTTTTGGTCCTAGGACAGAGTATTCGAAAACTTTGCTTTTTTTTTTTTAGTTGACTCAGCCTGACTCACTCTCACCGCTTCCTACCCCTGGTTGAGAGGAACGATGATTAAGAATTGTCAAAACAATTTGTTCCACATGAGGAGTGACTCGGAGAAGGAAGCTCAGATTTGTCCTGCTCAGTTCTCCATAAATTAAAAGCATAGTTATCATTGAAGTCTCTTCTCGGTGTCCTTAAAAATCTCAACATGCTTCAAGGTTTTTCTTTTGTTTTGCTTTTTTCACCAAGTAGTTCAGATCTTTTTTGCAGCCTTGAATTTAAATGCA
>JANHZU010005054.1:25423-38377 GCA_032468055.1 Acrochordus granulatus | reverse complement strand
AAATAACTCAAAACAGTGAATATATCCAACACACCTTCCTCCTCCTATTTTCTCCACAACAGCAACCCTGTGAGGTGGGTTGGGTTGAGAGAGAGTGACTGGCCAAAGTCACCCAGCTGGCTTTCATGGCTAAGGTACAATTAGAACTCACAACTTTCCAGATTCTCGCCTGTTGCCTTAACCACTAGACCCAACTGGCTTTCCATGCTTCAATGAAGCCTAGTTTGAATAGTCTTGTTAATGCACCATCGAAGAGCAGTTAGGTTTGGTGGTCACCATCACAAAATCTGATAGCAGATTCCATACCGCACTTAAATCATGGGCTATTGGAAGCAAGGAGTTCCTTTTCTCTCTCCTGTGTCTTAACAATTCTTGGGTCATCCCGAGTATCGGTATCATGAGTAAGGGAGAATATTTTCTGAATAACTTGCATAATCTTGGTTGTATCTCTCCCAACTCAATTCACCATTGTACTCTGTTAAGGCCCTTGCAAGTTAGAATGGTTTATTTGAGTCCTCTGGCTTTAATTCTGTTTGCACTGTATTGGGAAACCCAAGATATGAATTAAATCTTGTTCTGTTTTAGCTGGTTCACTATATTGCCTCTCCACCATGCTCTTCTCAGAATGCTATGGATATAAAGCCTCAAGAATTGAAAAAAATGGCTTTATAGGAAAGTTGTACGCATGTGCACACGTGCACACACACAGAGGTTACGTGATTGCATTTTGGGCACTTGGCAGTCAGCTTGCATTTACTGGTCCACGGTAACATGACTGTAAATTTCAACAGATTTTTTGCTGATTTCCAGCATTTACTTCTAGTTTCGCTCTTTGGAGAAAATGGACTCTTTATCAACTGCAGCGTTTGCTTAATGACCATAGTGTTCATTTCACAACTGCTGCAAAAACAATTATAAAATTGGGCATGGTCATGTGGTGATTTGCTCAATGAGCACCGTGACTTATGACTGCAATTCCAGGCTCAATTACGGTCATAAGTTGAGGACTACCTGTATATGAGATTCCGTCCTTTGCAGTCCACTTCCCATTCGTTCTGCCGTGTTTCCTTCCGTAAAAAAACTCCTTTTCCAGCTGCCTTTTCAGATCTGTATTGCAGCTGCCTATTTTCCCCCTTGAACTTTGCTGCACATAGTTCTTTCTCTTCCCCTGTATGTTGTCAACTACAGCTTACCTATGTATAATGTTCATTTCTGTCTAATTCAGATCACAGCCCCATGAATTCACAGTCCTTGCAGGTCATAATGTCTCCTTTGTCCTAAGCTGCAGCATTTGGCTTTGTACCTACTACAGTCAAGGGAGGAGAAGTGGCTGCCTTGGGGTCCACAGCTACCAGAGACCCCTACCACACCTTCTGTTAAAAAGCAATAGCTACTGGTCATGGTGTGCATCAGGGCTGATATGGGCCAATCAAAGAACCCAGGTATTAAGGGCAAAATTAGTCTTTACATCTTTCTGGCTTAACATTGTCATTCTGTTAGCCTGTTTTGTGGGAGCTTCCTGTGGTGTGTGTCCTGTGTCCTGCCTTATGAGGAACATATAGATTCTTGCCACCTCTTTCCTTTCCACCTGGAATTGGATAGGAGATGAAATCTTTTCCAATATATCAAATAATCAAAGTCCAGTTGCCTTTTTGAGAAATTTTTTGCATATTTTTTGCAATTTTGCTATACATCTTGACCTGGATTAAGGAGAACATACATAGACACAACCCAGGCATTGGACCAGGGTAGCAGATACAGTAGAAGCAGATTGTAAATGAGCATAAGATCCAGTCTCGATGTGTATTGATTATGGCAATGATTTAGATAACCACACAGAGATTCATTTATTAGATTATATCTCACCTTTATTTTTGTACAACTCCAGGTGGTGTACATCATGCTCCAATCTCCTAGTTTCCCCAATACATCAGCCTTGTGAGGAAGAGGGACTAGCCCATAGTCATCTAGCTATTTTCTGTGCCTAAGGAGAGACTTGAACTCAGTCTCCCACTTTTTCCCAGGATCTAGTTCAGCACCTTAGCCATTACAAGTGGTGTCTAATGTCTAACGTCACCTGAAGTATTGCATCCTAGCTGTGGTTGTTCTAGGATTAAGGTGAGATAATTTCCTGGAACATTTGCTGCTGTTCTTTGTTGAAAGCAGCTTCTAGTGCAAAGCCCTGGGCACTAAAGCAGGTTTGGTTTCTTGAATGTCATGACTCGCTCTTTAATTTATGAACAAAGGTGGGATCAGGGAGGGTTCTACAGGTAGTTAATGCCCTTTATAGTATTTGTGAATGAGAAGAATGCACAGCTCTCGTCAAAGATGGAGACAATGTGAAAACATCTAATTAAATCATTTGGAGCCAGTTTTATTTCCTCATCATGCTAACTATCCAGTCCTTTCATGGCCTCTATGTAGTGTCTCCTTCCAGGATGGTATTTCTCCACTTTTAGGCAACTTCCAGACATCTGGACTCAAACTCCCAAAATTCTCAGTCGTGGCTTAGACCAGCTGGGAAATCCTGGGAATTGAAGTCCACAGATCCAGAAGTCACCAAGACTGGAAAATACTATTTGGGGCTTTCCCACTATTTTGCTTTTGCCATCATGTTGGGGGAAAAGACAGTCTTTTTAGAGGGCAAGAAGTAAGTGATGAGAAAGAACTTGCATGGGATCTTGTGTTTGTAAAAGCAGAGATTGAAAAATGGTGTACAGAGATGAACATCCACTTTTTCAATTCTGGATTTTTGTATCCCTGCAGATCAAAATCAGGTTGTCTTCTCCAGCAAGTGATTGTGAGACATTTGAGGGTTTGTCCTCCTTTCTTTTTCACAGACTTTGGGTGTGTGTGTCACGTCAGGTTAGGAAGCTGCTGATCCTGAACTTGGTAATTGAGCACTTTCTTTTTATCAGGCTGAGCCACTGAAAGTACTTTCTGTACATACTTCAATGCTTGGGATTGGGCTGAGTTGATAAAACATAAATACATCGTAGTGTATCAAAGGTGTATGTTTGCTGTATGCAACATTGCTTTAATTGAATCTCCCTACCTCCCTTTTATCCTCATCTACACACTCTGTTTTCCAAGTCAATGCCAAAGGGGGCCTGAAATGAAAATTGCCTTTTTTTCTCTGGGCTTCTTTATTCCCTTTCAACCTCTGGGCTTATCAGTTCCTTTTAGAAATCAGTGCCAACTACATGGCTGTTTTGTGATTAAAAATAAATAACAGACAATAGCAGTTCCTGTCCACTATGATTTGTCATTTAATAACAAGTGGATTACTCATTTCCTTTGGAAATAAAAATGAAATAATCTTTGAAAGGTTTTGAGAAGTATTTTTTAAGTTTCTCTGTGTCCTCTTTAATTCCTTATTCCTGCCTAATATTGTGTTTTGTAGTTGTGTCCTTTATGTGTTTGGGTTACAGTTTTATTGTTGGGAGATGAAATTGGGAATTGATAAAGTCTCCTGGATAGGAGGTGAAATGTTTTCTGATAACATCTAATAATAAAAACCCAGTTGCCTTTTAAGAGAGTTTGCATTTTTTTGCAATTTTGCTACAAATCATGACTTGGATTAATGAGAATATACATAAACATTGTTGGGAGATGTTTTAGCAGAAGAAATAGTTGTAAGAAGACTGTGGACCATCTGGATTCAACCTGGTTTAGCTTCAGAGAGAAAGTATATCAGGTGCCTTTGGAAGCACCTGAAATTATTAATCCTGAAAATAAAAATATTTTTGTATTTTATAGTTTATAAATTTATAATTTATATAAAAAAGTTACTTCCCTTGTTCTGACATCTGATGGTTCTTTGCATGTTTTAGAATACGTTTGCCCAAGTTTCTTGAACAGTTTGCCTCTAATCTCTGTTCTGAACTCATAGCAGTGTTGATTGGACCAGAGTAATGTCCCCTTTTTGGAAGAGACTACAGTTGGGACAATCAATTTTCCTCTTCACCAGGCATTTTCCAGCTTGTCTTGCTGTGAGTTAAAAAACTAGAAATATATCAAGAGATGGCCAACCTTTGAATGATTAGATGTCCCTTGACATTTGGACGTAGTGTAGGATAGTTCTAGGTAGAATTCTGAGACAAAATTGGCAGAGAGAAGCAGTGGATTCTCTTTATTGGCTGGGATTTTGTGTGTGCTTTCCCTCTTCCTCTTTTAATAAATTATATTTTCGGGTTTGTGCTATATTTTGAATATGTTTCACATCTCAAAATGGCCAGGAATCTCATCCCCAGCTTTCAGCAGACAGAGATGTCTGCAGATTGCAAGATAAGATTGAAGATCTTGGTTTGCCAGCACCTGGAAGGAGAGATTGATTTTAATATTATATGTTTATAAGAGAAGCAGGGAGGTCATTTGAATGAGTGAATCATCTGCAAGTGGGTGTGGTGATGAAGCAGATTATTAATCATGGCTTTTGAAAATAGTTTTGCAGTTTGATGGAATTTTTGTTTGATACAGGTTGTTGATTAGGTGACTCACAGCTGTAGCTGGGAATTTTGACAAATGGATGAGTTGTTTCCATCAAAAACATCTCTGGCAATTTGATTAAGTCCCATACTTTCTCTTTCCAAATTTGTGTGACTCCTTCTGGTTGAATATTATCAAGGATCTGCTCTGTCTTATCAGAAATTCCAAAGAGTTGGCATCTTGCTATCTGTTTTTTCAGGTTCTGATCTAACTTTGTATGGGAAGGCTGGGCACAGTCCTTTAAGAAATAAACACTACTCCATTGAAATCTCTAACTATTGGAATCTTTTTTCTCTGTCCTGTTTTTCTAAAGACATGCTCATAAGCAGCCAAGTCAAACAAGCAGAAACCCACAAATGCAGTCAAGGAACATTGGGAAACGCTTCCACCTTCTAGCAAATAAAGAATGGAGGAAAAACAAAATCTAGACACAGAGCAAGTCTATTCCCTTGTTTTTTGAGTTCTCTAGGTATGATGAAGGTTGGATGGGCTGTATGCCATATTCCTCTTTGCTAGCTCCACGCCATGCCATGCCTAGTATAATTTTAATGTGTCTCTTTCAACCATCTGACTGTTGGAGTCCGAAGAGACAATCTCTTTGTTTCTAATGTTGGTTTTCCCTTTACTGCATGGGATGCTCCATATTCCAGCTCTTTGGAGTAGAATTAAAGTTTTGCAAGCAAGAAGGGAGGGGATTGCAGAGGGTTAGTAGAGAAATTGAGTAGTAGACACCATAACAGTAGTAGGCACCATAACAAGTGGCTGTTATAAGGAACCTTGCACTTTTTAAACTAAGAGATCAGGAAATCTTCTTGATGCGTTGGGCTGCAACTTAACTAAATTCTGAAGGATGATATCGCTTTCCATCAGCTTTTCTGGCCAACGTTGGGCAAAATTGAGGTAGAACTGCTTAACAACCTAAAACAGTGTTTTCCAACCTTGGCAACTTGAAGATGGGTGGCTTCAACTCCCTTAACAACCTAAAGCAGTGTTTCCCAAGCTTCTGTGCTTGAAGATGGATGAACTTCAACTGAATTCTGAGAGTTGAAGCCTACCCATCAAAGTACCCAAGGTTGAGAAACACATTGGGATCATCAAGATTTCTCTGGATTGTCATTGTCAGCTAGCATATTTGTGCTCGCGAACCAAATTTCCAAAGTGTGTCCTTTTTGTCCTGTTGAAGAACTCTCTTGAGAGTACATTTTGCATCATTTCCATCTCAACCTTTGCATATCATGCTCTTAAGTCTTCAAATGGAAATTATATCTTAGGTTTCCCTTGTGCACTGAGCACTTCAGATGGCCCTTCAGGGTGATATCCCATAACTACAGAATTGTATTGCTGCTTTGTGGTTTTCAGATTGTTTCCTTTACTGGCCTGTGTATACCATAAACTTGTTTCCTTATTTGAAGACGCGGTGGTGTGGCTGGGAAGACCTAAGGATGCAATGACTTGGTACTTGTAGTTTATTTATGTTTTTGGAAGTTTGGCGGTAATGATAAACTCATTTATCTGGCTTTTTGCCAGGAACAAGAATAGAATAGAATGTTTAGGTTGGCTTCTGTTAAAAATTACTGCGAAAAGCCCGTGGCTTGCATATTTCAAACTATCTGTAGGTAATTTTTCAGGCACGTTGAAATATTGTGGCCTGTTACATTTTAAAAAAGAAGAGGTGTCCATGGCTTCATCCATCAAGGCCCTTTAAAGGAAAAACTGCATATTTGGAGTTCATTAAAGCAGAATTACTTATACTTGTTAATCCCATAGGGGAGTGTTGCAAATGTTTTGGAATACAATTCCTATTGCCCATTCATTAGGATGTGAAGGGCTGGGTGGGACTATATCACAGCCTAATATATCTGGAAAACAGAAATGGGGGAAAATTGACTTTTCTCTTAATAGTTATAGGATCCTTAGAAGGCTTTCTTGCTTTAAACCATTAGCAGTCCTTAGAATCGTGCCACTGGTCTTTTTCCTCACAATTTATTCACAAAATATGAATTTATTCCACTGTTAGCATAAACCATGGATCATGTTTGACGTAGAAAACAGGGACTGACTGCTTGTTGCTGTTTAACTTGATGTTTATAGGATGGGAATGGATGTTTATAGGATAGGAATTGGCTGTGCATGTGTGTATCCCACAGTCGATCTCCCAGCTGTGTGTTTAAAGTGACCGTAATGTCTGCACCTAATTTCTATTCCTGCTGAAGAGCAAAATCCAAATCACCAGACAGGGCAGCGGATTTAACAGAAGCAGAAGCTCACGCCTGCTTCCTCAGAATCACCATGGAAGAAGAGAAGGAGGAGATGTTTGTTAAGTAGGGTTATTTTCATCGCTCTCAGCCGTGACCTAAGCTTGAGTTTAACCTAGCCGATGTAGTGCAACTCGTATGCTTCCCATAGCCGAGGAAAGAGCCAAGGGTGGAGGTGGAGTCAGCCTGGTTTTTCCGTCCTAATTTTGGGAAGCACCGTGATGGGTCTGCTGAGTGTCAGATGGACAGTCGAGCGATGAGCCTGCTAGGCGTCCGATTGACAGTCAACGTCAATTGCTTTGGAGCTAAGATAGGAGTTCAAAGGAAAAAGCAATTAAGTTTGCTGGATATTAAACAGGCTGAGTAATAGGGCATCGCCTTCCTCCCCTGGCAGGGAAAACTGACAGATGGCTGGCTCTTCGGGCGCTTGGCACCTCGCACCTCCCATGGTCGGCCACGGCTGTTTGATGGTTTTCACCTGCTTCTCCGGGGCGGTAGGAGATTTTGCATAAGGCTGCTCCCAATCCATGGGGCACCGGCACCGCTGCCGGTAAACATGCAACCAGCCTGCGTCAGCTCTTCTGATCTCTGCCCCAGTTTCTCAACAGTTAGCAGGATGACCCAGCTGGGGTCGAATCGGGGAGAGGGAGGGGGAAGGCCGTTCCAGGTCTTGCCCTGTCCCCTAAATCGTGCAGTGGGCTTGTCCGCTGTGGAGCTTCTCGCTCCCTTCCTTCCAGCGGTGAACGGGTACTTTCCCTTCTTGCGTCTCCTCCATGCTTTCTCCCTCTCTTCCGGTTAACTTAATTAACGTTGGCCACGGAGCTTGCAAGCGGAACGCTTGCCTGTGTGTGCATGTCTGAAAAGGGCAGGGTGTGACTTTTACATTGTGTTGCTTCTGCCCAGGGGAACGGAGAAACCTTTTTGCCTCGGCTGCAGGGGGGAGTCCCCAGCCTTTCTGTCCTTCCGCCTCTCCTCCCCAATCCTCAGCCCGATGCTTTGCATGCAAGCGCCTCCGTTCCTTGTTGCAACTGGAAATCTTCCGACCTCAAGTTTTAAAAGCTCAGTGCCAGATTTCAAGCCAAAGGACTGTTTTTTTTTTTTTTTGGCTGGTGACGACGTAGCAAATTCCAGCTGACTGTGGCCTGTAACTCTCGCCGTGGGAGGACTGCAGTTTTTGTTCCTCCTTTTCCAGAGAAGTCGCTCTGTTCGTGGCTTTCGATCAAAAGCGAGCGCAAGGCTCCTTGGATGCTTTCCCATCTTTCTAGCGAGTCCTGGGGTTCATCTTTTCCCACACTTCAAAGATCTCTTCCTTGGGAACAACCTGGTCATTAGTACAACCCAGGCCAGGGTGAGTGAGTGAACAACCCGGAAACTTAAAAGCGTTGTGCTGTGGGAATCCATTTATGTAAAGCAACATATAAACATATCTCTCGTGCAACTTTTCACCCAGCCCAGATGTGTCATGTTGTAAGTGGGGCAGAAAGAGGGCTGTGCACCTTTGAGGATTACGAACCTCTGACTGTAAAGACAGCCTCGCTCTTCTGAACCCGCTCCAAATTCCGAGCTCTTTTCTGGCCAAGACCCGACAAGCGATGAGGGCAGCTTTATGCTGCGTCACGAGGGCAGCTTTATGCCGCGTCACATTTTTCTCCTTGTTTGCAAGTTGTTTGGGAAATGTAGCCTGTCCAAGACTTGGATTGCTTTTTTAGTGCAAAGAGTGAGGGCTTGGTCTTACATAACCTTGTTTTCTCCCTTTCCAGCTGCTTTTGCAAAGAGTAAGCAAGATTTGCAGGGTAACCTCGATAATGACAGTGACTTTTTTCTCTGCGCCACTTGATTGCCACTTAGCAAAAGAATATTTTAGGCATACTGAGGAGCAGCTGCTTTCGGTTGCATCCGGGCTTTGAGAAGAGTTGCGGAGGACTCTCCGGCATATCGTGTGGGTGGCTTGGATACTTTGATTAAAATTGTTTGGGCTTCAGGAAAGGGGACTGTTTTTTTTTTGGCCTCCACCTTAAACGGAGCTCCTGGTTGTTTTCCAAGTGAAAGATTTAATTTTCATAATTTAAGTAAGGAAGCATCACTTCACGCTGCAAGTACCCGGAGATGTTTTATCTTCCTCTGAGGAGTCTGCAGTGAAGGCGCTTCTCTTTGGAGTGGGCCTTGGGCTTTTGGAAGTACAGTCAGTGCGCGTGTTTCCAAAATGACCTCTTTGTCACTTTTGGAGAGCAGTGTTAACCTCCCCTCTCATTTCAAGCTGTTCAGACCATTCTCATAAACAACTAGGATTTCGAAGAGCAAAAAAATACCATTGTAATCAGATATACCATTGCTTTTACAACTAGAAATTTCTAGCCCTGACTGCATCTTGTGTAGCCTATTCATGTAATTTTGAATTTCTCTGTCTTTGGTCTAGGACCATATCTTCTTAATAAACTCATGTTGCAATGAGAGCTTTGCGGATCAGGAAGCTGTGATTGAGGCCATCCAGTCCAGCTCCTTGTTTAGTGCAGGAATCCAGATTAAAATATCCCAGGTAGATGGGATCTTTCCTATGGCCAAATCCAGTGAAGAGGAGACCAGCATCCTTCTGGGATCTAGAATCGCAGCCAAACTGCTAAAAATGTTGAGAAGCTTCTCCTAACCTTTAACCAGAACATAAAAAGTTAAAAGTTTCCCCTGCCAGTCGTGTCTGATTCTAGAGGGCAGTGCTCATCTCTGTTTCATAGCCAAAGAGCCAGCATTGTCCGAAGACGCTTCCATGATCATGCTGAGGTGCATGGATGCTGTTACCTTCCCACCAAAGGTGGTACCTATTTATCTACCTGCATTTTTTCATGCTTTCGAACTGCTAGATTGGCAGAAGCTAGGCAGACAATGGGAGCTCATCCCGTTATGCGGCACTCAGGTCTTGAACTCGGGCTGCCAACCTTCCAGCCAACAAGCCCAGCGCCTTAACTGCTCCGCCACCACACCTCCTCACCAGAACATACCTGCCTTTAATTTCAGATTATTATTCCATACCCTGAGTTCTGGGAAGAGAGAGAACAAATAAAACTTTCTGTGAGACACCCCCATCAAGTGTTTGAAAGATGTATGACAGCACCCCCTCAATCTGATTCAAGGCTAAATTTGCCTCCGTCCCTCAATCTTCCCTCAAGGTGAATCTGATCAATGCACAGTAAAATGTTTACTTCCCAACATTTGAAAACATCTTGTTTTTCACAGCCTAAAATGCATTTCTTTTTTTAGTAGCTGTGTCGCACAAGCATGACTCACATTCAACTTTTGCTGGTGTTAACTTTGTTCACATGATCTCCAAAATGTGTTTTCTGAAAAGTATGGGTGTGTGTGTGTCAATGTAGTGCACTTCAGCAGTGCTGTAAGGCAACTGGGCCTTTTCCTATAAAACTGTTCAGGTCCTCCTCTGTTTCCATATAATCCTGGGGAGAGATGCAGCTGCTTTAAAGTTATCACATGAGAGGTAGCATTGGTCTTCTTACATGCTTTGAAGCAACTTCAGAGGTAGGATCCAAAACACTGTACATCTCATTTTCCATATATCTGAAAAAGTTAAGAGTTCTTACAAATGCATGAACTTGGAAGCATCTCTTTGTACTCACGTTAGCTCTGTTGGTAAGTTCTTCTCTCTCCATCTTTTTTTTCTCCCTTCCCTGTTACAGCTTGTTTCAAGATTTTCAACTTTTTCTTTTTGTTTCTTAGAGTGCTATAGTTCCATGATCACCTGAGATAATCAACCTCTCTTGGAAAGTTCCTACCTACAGGGTCACTGATTGTTCCTACTACTGTGTGACCACTCCTGTTATGTGACAAACAGATGGAACTGGCTCTTCACAAGTAGGATGGCCTAGTGGCTAAGATGCTGGGAAGGTTGGCAGCCTCAATTTGAGACCCAAGCACTATTGCTAATGGATGAGCTTCTGTTATTTGCCCCAGCTCCTGCCAACTTAGCAGTTCAAAAGCATGCAAAATGCAAGTACATAAATAGGTACCACCTAAACTGGTGGGACGGTAATAGCGTTCCATGCGCCTTGGCATATAGTCATGCCAGCCACATGACCATGGAAGCATCTTCGGACACACTGGCTCTTCAGCTATGAAATGGAGATGAGCATCACCCCCTAGAGTTAGAAATGACTGAAAGGGGAAACCGTTACCTTTTTTTTTCCTTATCAGTTCTTTCCTATGCTCAGTATTTAGCTTAAGTCAAATTTAGCACAGGGTGGAGGTGGATGTGAATGGTTGTCCTCACTTAAGTAATTTAATCAGTTTGATTAAATCAGTTTGGTTTTCAGGGGACCAATTGAGGCTGGTATGCTGCCGCTTTTTGAATGTTTAGAAGAAGTCTGGGGTGACAGGAAGTTGGGATAGGCTAAGGTGGGCAATAGGAATAAAATTAATTTTCCTTTTGAGCTACTGGGGAAAGAGTCTTGTGTGTCATGGATCCAAAAAATGTATGCCCCAACTTCTCTTCTGCATCATAATCTTCATCTTTTCAATAAGCAGTTTAGATTTCATTGTTCACCCCCCCTCCCATCTTTCCTGTGACCATCTTGGACAATTCGTCTGGTGGCCATTCAGAAAGCAACACGTTTAATCAGGGCTACTTTTGATCATGTCTCCTCTCTTCTCTCCTTTAAGTCTGTGATTTATCATGAAGTGATATGACTCGCTTTCTTTTATATAATACTATTGGCATTTCAATTGATTTTCCCCCCCAGAAATCTTTTCTGGAAATTCAGACCTTGTACTAGAAGACAAACCATATTTGATTTGCTTATTAAAGTGACTTCCTTAGAGCAGGACAGGCCCTTAAGATGGAAATAGGAAGTCTCAACTCTTGCTAAGTCTTGAGGAATTCTATGAACGAAAGAATTTGCTTATATTGAATAGCTGTGTTTGTCCTGAAATGTTGGTTGTGCAACCAAATACCTTTGCTTGGGTTTGAAAGAGGGGAGTAGTATATTGATTGAATGTTAGTCTTCTATAGTGTTTTTCCTTCATGATTGCATACATAGCAGTCCATTCTTCATTCCAACTACCCTGTGAGATAGGCTGGGCTAAGAAAAATTTAATTACCCTTAATTAAATTTAATTATCCTATCACTTAGTAAGCCTTGAAGCTCAGGATGGGCTTGAACCTGAATCTTCCAGATCCTAATCCAATACTTTTAAGCACCAGATTACACTGGCTTTTCCTACATTGAGGACATCTGGGGCATCTCAGAGGCTCTACACAGAAATGTCTGATTCTGATGGAGAGCCTTTTGCAATGCTTAATCTGAAACTATAGTATACAAACCCAGTTTGTTTAGCATCCCTGTTTAGTACAGATGCTCAGGATGTCATTTTTTTCATTCCTTGCAGATTGCCTCTTGCAAAGCTGAATTCAGCTCGCATGCATGTCTAACCCAAAGGAAACCAACACATTTGCTCAGCTCTTGTCCAATGACTTATTAATTTTCAGGATTGGATTAGTTTTGAGGGGAATGGATTTGTTCTAGAAGTCAGTTTGTAGCTTATTTGCTGACCAGTGTGAGAAATGCTCATGTTTGAATATATCTCAGATGGAAAACGTTGTCTTTTCATATAGGATCAAGTTGGATGCCATCTAATCTAATCAAGAACATAGAGTGAAAGCATAGCTTCATGAATCTCATGTTCTCTTGAATTTCCATGTTCTCCAAAACATAAAAGGTGAAACATCAGGATTGAAAACCCAAAACAAAAATGTGAATGTACAGTGCCCAAATCAGAAAAATGCAGTGGAAGACTGTACAGCTAATCCAACCTGATGTCCTCAGAACTCAAGACTACAGTTCACATAATCTGTGAACTTTGCCATCTTGGTTAGAGAGAATTTAGACTAAAGACATCTGGATGACACCATCTGGAGTTGAAGAATAGCAATAGCTGTAGATTGTGAACTGTTTACACATTTAAGACCAAGTTGGTTGCAGCTTCCCACTTAAGATGTTGGGCTGGAACTGGGTAGATGCAGATTGAGGTCCACCCTCTGCCCCTTTGAGGCAGTTGTGCTTTTTTTGTGCTCAACCAACTTTTCTGGGGGAAAACAGGAAGAGGAAAGGCTGTGTGTGCCAACATAGTTATGGAAGAAATGTCTGTGAAGACTCTCACTCGTCCAGGGTAATTGCATCGCAACAAAGTTTAAAAAACAGGCATCTGGACT
>JANHZU010005054.1:0-25323 GCA_032468055.1 Acrochordus granulatus | reverse complement strand
TAATTTTAAATATTTAGATGAGGGCTCCACTCGGATTGTCCTCTGCTCCTTCCTTAATGGAATGTATCTTCTGTTGAAATCCCATGAAAATCCTTTGGATTTAAAATTTAGCTTGATTTTCCTGTATGTGTAAACAGGGATATGGTTCATTGTTACTGTGGGAACTTTGCACTGTCTCAGCAGAAAACCAAGTTTGGTTTAATAGTCAAGGCACCAGACTAGAAACCAAGCCACTGTGAGTTCTAGTCCCGCCTTATGCATGAATCACAGTCGGGTGACTTTGCGCCAGTCACCAGGAGACGGTAAGTTCTAGTCCTGCCTTATGCATGAAAGACAGTTGGGTGACTTTGCGCCAGTCACCAGGAGACAGTGAGTTCTAGTCCCGCATTATGCATGAAAGACAGTCGGGTGACTTTGCGCCAGTCACCAGGAGACGGTGAGTTCTAGTCCCGCCTTATGCATGAATCACAGTCGGGTGACTTTCAACCGGTCTCACACCCTCAGCCCAGCCCACCTCACCTCACCTCACAGGGTGGTTGTTGTGGGAAAATAGGAGAAAGGAGTATTAGCTATGTTCGCCGCCTTGAGTTATTTCTAAAAATAATAAAGGCAGGACAGTAAGTAAAATAAAAACTGGTGTAAAGCAGGCCCCCCTATTAAGCTTTAGCATGATGCTTTAAGTGTAATGCATTATGTAAAGCCAGCAGTTGTACAGTATTTAGTGATACCCTAAATATAGTCTTTTTCACCTCTCACGAGAGAATATGCACCGAATGAAGGTATATGTACCGAGGGTTGTGTCTTACTTCAAGGGATCAAATGCACATTAAAAAATACTTGAAAATCCACTTCCAATGCCCTGTTTCTTTTGAGACACGATTTGTTATTCTTAATTTAGTTAATAAAATGTGCTGCTGGGTGTTTGATGTCTCTAGAGAGCAAACCAAACCTGATGTTTGCCTTTGGGAGAAAATGTCTTGCAGGAGAAATCGGGGAACAACCACAACGGCGCGATGACAAACCTTACAATTTAACGCATAACTTTAAAAAGTCGTCTGATAGGTCTGACTTGAAGAGGCAAAGAGGCGTTCGGACCCCTCCAGATGGAGAACTGTGAGTGACAGCACGTTTCCCTTTGTGCACGTTTGGCACGAGACCAGGCGCCTTTGCGGATTGTCCTCCTGTCAGTGTGTCAAAGCGATGATGGGCCACGCAGGGCGTGCGTTCCACTTTTGATGCTCGCAGGGCATTAGCAGGACAGCACTTCTCTTTCATCCTAATCTGGTTTATTTTGCTTCATTCTTCCCTCGGGGAGCCCTTTTCGCCCTTCCGCTTTACCAGAGTTGTCACGTGCATTTTTCTGGGACCTGGAAATCTCCCTGTTTCCATAGTTTTGATTAAAAGAGGCAATCAAGGGCCTCCGCGCATGGAAAGTGGGGACGGAATAAGCTCTTTTTTTCCCTTCTCCGCTGTCCACATCTCCTTCTCCTCGTCCTGGAGAGTGACGGTTTGTGTAGTGATCTGGTTGCTATTCCGTATCTTGCTGAATGTTTCCGACTTGGCAGCTTTAAGACGGATGTACAGACTTCAACTCCCAGAATCCCACAATGTAAATATTATCCCAGCGTATAAAGAAAATGTTTATTCTTCTTAACCGTATCTGGCACCCTGATGGTAAAAGTGGAAGTCGCTTTTGTGTAGTTGTGCTACAATATATTGCCAATATACAATACATTATATTATAATATAATATATTATACAATATATTGCCAGCACACTTACCATGAAACTAGAGGTAGTCCATATAAGGCAGATGTGTGCACTTGAACGCCCAGAATTCTCCAGGCACATTTTAAAAGTTGCCAAGTTTGAAAACTCTGCTGTATTGGAACAGGATGAAAACACTCCCTCTCCATTTGAGCGCATAGATCCTATTGGAAGGCTTTGATTTCAATGGCTGCTTTCATTTCTCCATCTGAAACGGGGATGCCGGCTCCATTTTCTTGACCCTTTGGGTGTTCCCATGCAGCCAGGGTTGCTAGGGCCGTCTGATCTTTTAATATTTTTTCTTTGCATTGGGGTCCCAGACATTGGACCCAGACATTTGGACGTTGCACGCTGACCAACTCTGCGATCACAGTTGCTTTTCAAGAGTAGTGCGTATAAATTGTTAAATAAATAAATAAAAGAAGTCCTTGATGTCAGTGAATATTCTCAGTTGACCAGGTAGAGTTGCCTGGAGGTTGAGTCAACGGTCAGCTGGATTTCTTTTCTGAAGCGGCTTCTTCAGACTGAGAAAAAGTTGGTTGGGGGTCCCTGTGTATGTCTTCCAGGGTGGCTGCATTTCTCACTCAACCTGATAAGGCTTATTAGATGGACAATAAGGAGATGTGAATAGATAGAGAGTCTTTGGGATGCAGATGTTCCACTCCTAAATCCCTTACTCATCCCCAAGTGGGTCGTTAAGTGTGACCACCCTGGTGAACCTGCGAAGTGGTCTTAATCTTCCTGGGGACTGATGAAAGAGCAGCATGAAAAATGGGGGACATCTATAGAGGGATGATTTTCCGCTTTGGCAAAGATGGATTCCTTCATTCCTCTCTCAAAGTCCTTGATGACTACATTCACGCTGCTTATAAATTCTTATTCGTATGAACGTCGTTAAGATTTTTTGTAGTGCACTATGACACATCAACCCACCGTCTTTATGCCCAGTGAGTATGTATATCTCAAAAAGGGGTTATTCAGATGTTAGGTTACACCTGCCATGCAAGCATAGTCATTGGGATGCTCAGCTGTGGGGTGAAGGTTTTGGATAGGTTATACAGGTAGTTCTGGACCTACAGCTATTTGTTTAATGACCATCAGAAGGTAACGGTATTGAAAAAAGTGACTTAAAACCACTCCTCATGCTTGGAATTGTTGCAGGGTTCCCATGGTCATGTGATCAAAATTTGGGGACTTGGCAACTGCCATGAATTTATAACAATTGTGGTGTCCTGGGGTCTTTGATCTCCATGTGTGACTTGCCTCGCTGGCTTCTGACAAGCAAAGTCAATAGGGGAACTTTGTTTGGCTTAACGACTCTGTGATCCGTTTAACAACTGGGATGGTTCATTTAACAAGCATCACGGAGAAGTCTGTAAAGTTGGGTGCAACTCACTTAACTGCCTCACTTAGCAACTATTTGGTTGTAAGTCAAGGACTACCTCTATTAGGCTATATTAGCCAAATAAAGACTTGTGAAAGGACTGCGAGTGTTACAAAATACAGTCTATAACCCACAAAGTAAGCATACTTTTCATAAAGCCAATGTTGGTTCATGCGAGTGCATTGGGCACTCAGGAACTCATGCGTTCTTTTAAATTTTTGGTGCGTTTTTTAAAATAAACGTTTGATTTACAATTGCTGCCATATGTAACTACTGTATTTCAAATGCATAATATTTTTTAAAATGCAACTTTCCCTGCCACTTGCGTTTTTCCAAGTAATTTCTCCCAATATATTTTTGCTTTGCACAGTATATCATTTCGAGGCAGACACTAAAGGACTGTGAATCCTATGTTCACTCCTTTTGGCATATCACAAAACTCAGCTTGAAAATAAATACGTCCTGGTTTTGTTTTGCATTCCTACCATTCTACTTCAGCTTAAATGTTTCCGACAACAGTGACCAGGGAGTTTGGTTTTCTAAATTATGCCTGAAGTCTGCTTAACTCCTACGCCTGTAATACTCGGTGGTACGTATTAGCAGGTTGCTCAGGAAAACTGCGTGTACTGCTGAATGCAAAACTGAACTTGTGTAGGGTGCTAGCTTCTTTCACAAGTTGCTAGTCCTTATGATTCCGCATAAAAGTTTGGAACGCTTAGTCAAATCTCAAGCCAGTATCAACAGAAGATGCAGAATGGAACCAGAGGTTGAGGTTGGAGTGCCTTCTGGAATGCTTTTCCAGCCAGATGTTTTCTAGAATTGTTGGTGTATCGTCCCTGGCATCCCAACCAGCGTGGGCTCCTGGTATCTTTTTATTTTTATTCCTCCATTAGATTGCTCAAGCCCAGCCAGTTGAAAGCTAGCTCCTAGGCCAGATGCTCAAGCCATTTTACATGTTGTCCTTCATAAGCCACGTAATGGGATAAAACTGATACCTCTATCTGAATTTCTCCACGTCTGCGTTTCAGGAATTGTATGGGTAGCCCTTGCCTTATGACCGTTCGTTCAAAGTTACGATGTTGCTGGGAAATGTGATCTATGACCGGGCCTTGAATTTGCAACTTGCGGTGTCACTGCACTCTTATGATCAAAATTCAGGCATTTGGCAACTGGTATGTATTTATACCTTTTGATACTGTCAAAAGGCCACCTAATGCCAAGAGAGGACTCCTTGGAGAAGACCCGGATGCTGGGAAAGGTTGGAGGCAGAAGGAGGAGGGGGACGGCAGAGAATGAGAGGGTTAGATAGCATCGTTGGCATGGTGGTTGTGGGTTTGGGTGGCCTCTGGGATGCAATGCAGGACAGGGACGCAGTGCTGTCATCCAGGGGGTCGCAAAGAGTCGGACACGACCGCGTGACTGAACAACAGTTATTCCACCATATTCACAAAATACACGATCGCCATTTACAACTTTGCAGGGGACTTTTAACAAGCGTAGTCAAATGCGGGAAGCTGGATTCACCTAACAACTGTGTGACTGACTTAATGACACTGGCAAAAAAGTGCAAAACATTGTGTGTGACTTAATGGCTCTATTGTTTAAAGATGGAAGTTGCTGTCCCAATTATGGTCATAAGTTGAGGACTAAATGTAATGCAGCATTCTCAGAGCAGAAAGTAACAAGTGTACGCTAAACAGAGATCTAGCAGACTTTGTGGGGTTCCAACTTCGTAATTTGTTCAACCAGTCTATGGCTTGTGTAGTCATTGTTCACTGATAAGCCACAATCTTATTGTGGGTACGTACGATTCACTAATCCCCCAATTCCCTCCTTGTTGTCTGCCAACAAGGTTCCTTGTCCAAACTGTGGTGTTTTTTAATAAATTTATCCATTCAATTTTTGTATTAATAATTAAATTAACTTGAAATAATTTATTTAATTTTAATTAATTAATATTTTGTTAATTGTTTAAATTAATAAAAATATTTTATTTATTTATTTATTTATTAAATTTGTGTGCCGCCGAAATTCGAAGACTCTCGGCTAACAACAATAAAACAATACATTAAAAACACTTAAAATAAAAAAACAACAACCCATTAAAACAAACCCATTAAAACAAAATAAAAAACCCAGCAGACAAGCGAGGTGGGCTAAAAGGATTTCATATCTAAAAAGGGGGGTGAGGATGGCTGAGAATCCATCAGCCACATCTTATGATGTAGAGCAGAGCTCCAGCCTCCGGGCATCATTTTTTTATTCTTTCTAACTCAACGGAATATTGGCACAAAATTACATGATGAGCCTTGGGACCCTGGGCTTTGTTTTCAGCAAGATAATTGTCTAAAACCTGAACCCAGTTGACCCCAAATGTTGTGGTCAAAGAGAAAATTGAATCTGAAGAACAGGCTGCTTTGGTGACCCAAGGTGGAGCGCATGCAACCTGTCTGTGCTTCCCAGGGCACACGTATGCAAAAGGACAGTGCAAGATACTTTTAGGGAAGCAGAGCTTACGCATCATGATACAACCTATGGTTTCACTTAAAAAAAAAAGGTGAAGGTTTCCCCTTTCAGTTGTGTCCAACTCTCGGGGTAGCGCTCATCTCCGTTTCACAGCCGAAGAGCCAGCATTGTCTGAAGACGCTTCCATGGTCATGTGGCCAGCATGACTATATGCCGAGGCGCATGGAATGCTGTTACCTTTCCCACCACTTAATACAGGCGGTACATATTTATCTACTTGCATTTGCGTGCTTTTGAACTGCAAGGCTGGCAGGAGCTGGAGCAAGTGATAAGAGCTCACTCACCCCGGCGCTTGGTGAACTGGGGCTGCTGACCTTCCGACCAACCAAGTCCAGCATTGCATCTTAACCGTTAGGCCACCGCGTGCCATTAATGTAATGACTCCATTACAGAGAAGAAAATAAGACCTTTCCTCTTGCCACCGCTGCTAAAGAGGTTGGGAAGAATCCCAGAATTCCACACTCCACAGGGTTTTCCTAGGCTGTTTTCCTAACGATGCCTCCAGCGATGCGCATAATCCCAGTTGCATTCTCAAGGAACAGAACTGATTCACAAGCTGCATTCCAGTAGGGTGGATTTTTTAATAGTGTGGACTCTTGCCGTCTGAAAACACACACGTATGGTGACACAGCAGGAGGCATCCTCACGTGTTGGTGGGATAGTAAAGAGTCCCCTCCCACTTAGGTTCTGTACAGATAGTCCTCGATTTACAACCAGTTGCGTAGCGACTGTTTGAAGCCACAACTGACCCAATGGGAGAGCGTTTTACAGTGTTTTTTTCTGAAAAATAAGACTTTTGGCTTTCAGCAAAACCACTCCCATAGTGAATCATTGGTACACTTAATGACTGTGGTGTTCGCTTTACAATCATGGCATGAGCTTAACAACTGCTGCAAAAAAGGCCGTAAAAACAGGTTGGTTTTATGACCATCATGACATATGACCATGGTTCTGTTGCAGTTGTATATCGAGGACTACTTGTAATTAGGAGTCACGTCACTTGCCACACCGTTGTTTTGGGAGAGTGCCCCAGTCATATCCTCAGAATTCCATGTGGACTTTTCATTTGGACCCCCTTGCTGTAAACCATGGCTTGTAAACATGTAAACCACACATGTAAACCACACAGGAGGGTTCCTGTGGATCTCAAGTATGATGCTGAGCTCTGTGTGGCTGAAACTTTGGGCCAAGGTTGAGCCTATTGGGTTGGTGGTACTTGAGTGGCTGTGGAATCAAGACCTCTCTTACCAACTTAAAAGGCTGGTGAATTCAGCGATGGGTAGTCCTCGAGTTATGACGGTAATGGGCTATACTCATACCAGTTGTAAAATGGGTCTGTCATATGATCAACTCAATTTACAACATTTTTTTGCAATGGTTGTTAAGCAACCCCGCTGTTTGCTCTGATAATCAGAAATAAATGCTACAGCATAAAATGGAGTCATGTGACTACGGGATGCTGCAAACAGCTCTATATGCAGCTGTGTTTCCAAGTGTCCAATATGTGGTCATGTGGCTTTGAGGGGTAATGACTGTCAGAACTTCGGGTTTGGGTCATAAGTCGAAGACTACTTGTACTTCATTTATGGATGTCAAAACCCATTTATTGTGTGCAGACCATTTTGGCCATCTTCACTCCCCTGAGAAGCACATCCCTGGTGTAACATCAGCGTGGGAGAAATATTCTTCATGGACCCAGAGACCCACAAAGCAGATGCAAAGGTAAAGATGCAGATTGAAAAACTAAAAAAAAAATTATTTTTCAAGTCCAAGGTTTGGCAAAGATGCCTGCAGTCACAGAGAGACTGTTTCTCCCTCCTTCCCGTCCTTGGAGGAAGGAAGTTTCTCATACAGCTAACAGGACCCCCTGATGTTTTAACACTCTGGAATTTTTTTTTTAAAAAAAAAAGCAGAAATCACAGTCCAGACAGGAAGTGATTAGGAGGTGAATAAAGATTTTGGGGTCAAGACAAGGATGGAAGGCTGGCTGCCTGCCTGAGATGATTTGCAAGAGAAGAGAAGGGGGTGGAATAATTAATTTAGGAGTTTGGGATACAGCCCGTGGGAAAAAAAAGGAGGTTTCCTTTTTTATTTTATTTTAACTTAGGAAATTGTCTCTCTCCCTCTTGATTTTATGGTTTCCTCCTTTTACAAATGCAAGCTGTAGCTCTATCCATTTTACCTCTTTTTTATTCCCTAAAGAAAGAGTGCAGAATTGCAAACTGCAGGAAAAGGAGGCAATCCACCTGTCGCAGTGCTAATTGTTTTTGTAGCTCTTTTATTTATTGATAACTAATTTATTGATTTAGGATGGGCCAACGTTCCTTCCCTCCGAACTGAACCTGAGGCAGTAGAATAAGCACGAGATGAGAAAACCGATTCAAGTGGAGTTACGTTGCAGAGAATTTGAAGGGCTTAGACATCTGGTTCACCCCAAAAACTGCATCTGTGCGTTGATGGACAGATGGGAATTTATGCTGATGGAAAAATAGTGGAGTTACTTTATCAGGCTGTGCATTGGCCATGGAGGGAATTTCCATCCATTTCCATGTATCTTTCCTGAATTTCTGTGGCACTCACTTCTGCCTCCCTCAAAAAAAACCTGATAGCACCTTTTCAGACTAAGGGGGGGGGGAAGGACTGAACTGTGCATGAAGAGGGGAAGCAGCCTGGAGTCATTACTCATGATCAAGCACAGGAGGGCCAACTCCCATGAGGACTGTTAGTTTATCTGCCAAGGTCAGAAGTTTAGGTGGGCAGAAGGAGAAATTCTTGTAACCTTGAACCACCTCTTAAAACTGTTGAATAGAGATTACTTTCACCTGGGTCATTTCCTTTCAACCTTAACACTAACTTTTTTAATTAAAAATATAAATTTTGGGGAGCTGTGGTAGAAACTCAGGCAGGCTTACTCCTTTGAATAAAATTTTGTAGTCTGGAAAGTAGTCTGTATCCGATTCCTCCTGATTTGGGGTTATGGGTAATCCTTGTTGAGTGGCCACATTCGGGGTTGGCAACTCTGGTTAAGCTAAATGGTCACTGGGTGAAACCACACCTGTGCTTACTATCTTATGCCAGCTTTCCTTTTCTCTACAGACCTGGGAAAGTCATAAATGTGAGGACTGATTGCAGTTACAATCAGTTTTTATCACCATCCTATCTGTGATAGTCATTGTATGGGGCAGTTGCTAAACAAGGACTGCCTGCACTGTAGACCAGCATGACTCTTCAACAATGCCTGAATGGCCTAATGGTGTTTTCTGGTGATGTGAGTGATAGCGCTCCAGATGCATTTCCACTTAGTCCTTGCTTAACAACCCAGTCACCATTCAAAGTTACAACAGACCCCTCCCCCCAAAAGTACTTAAGACCAGGTTCCAGAGTTTGGATGGTTGCACATGCATTCTTCCCCAGCAGTCACCCAGTTGCATTGTGGGCACTTGGCAACAGGCTTGCATTTACATGATTTTAATTTTCACCATCTTTTGCCGATTTCCAGTCCTTATTTCTAGTTTTTGGCAAAAAAAACCCAAACAACACACCCGTTGGTATAATAGATGTGCTTAATGACAGTGGTGTTTGCTTAACGACTGCCATAAAACTTTTTTTGTAAAGTCAGACACAGTACTTGGTGATCTGCTTAATGGCCATCAGGACTTAAGACCGTAATTGCGGGCTCAATTATAGTTGTAAGTCAAGGATACCTGTAGTTGCTTGATGGAGGACATTCTTACTTTCCTGCAGTTGAACAGTCAGTTATGGACGTTGTTTGCATTAGGTAGTTGGACTCGTATACCTGTTGGACTCCGTTGGCAAGTCTCAAAAGACATCTTGAAGTTGCTGCATGTGTTGAGGTCTCATGCTCCTTCCTCCAAGTGAGTGGCCCATCTGGCTGTGTTCTTTTTGAAGTTTGCTTTTGTGGTCTCCTGGTCTCCTCTGACTTTCTGCCCTGTTTCTGCTTACACAACTTTAAGATGTGTGGACTTCCAACTTCCAGAACGGCTGAGGAATTCTGGAAGTTGGTCCACGTATCTTAAAGTTGTCGAGGTTGGACACGTCTGGCTTAGACTCGAGTCACACTGATGTTGGTCTGCCGGGGGAAAAGATGGAAGAGCCATTCACCAGCCATCGGTGGAAACAGCAGCTGAGTCTTTCTCGACCGGGACCCATTTGCAAACTTAGCTTTTCCGCGCAGCCTGAAGCAGAAGTGCGCAAACATTTCAAATCTGAAATGTTTCGAAATAGTTCTGCGCACCTCTTGGATTAAGGGAGGCATGTGGTCGCAATGTCCTTTTTCGCATCGTGATTCAAGGAAAGTAATGCAATTTCCAGCTGTCATAGGGGTCTTGGAAGAAGGTGATTTGGGATAATCACACAACACATGCACGTAAAAAAATCGGGTTCCCGGTGCTCGCATCATTTCCTGCAATAGTGAAGGTCTGAATGCCCTACAAAAGAACAATGCTTGTTTATTCATCTTTCTGGATACAGAACGGAGAAGAGGAGTCACTTTTCTGGCTCTTGTTGCATGGAACTAACTGGTCTTAGTTCAGCCAAGAAAAAGCACATCCAGTCACAGTTGGATGTCTCTGGTTACCAAGTTATTTAATTTTGAATTAAATGCTGAGTGCCTGCTTGTGTGGCTGGAATGCTTTAAATCTCTCTCTCCCTTAACTATTAGAAAATGACCCCCAATTGTTTGGAGGAAAGCCTTAAAAAAATGAACGAATGAACTCTGTTGTGTTGCGTGTCTGTGTCTTGATAGAATCCAGTGAGATTTTTGTTCTTGCGTAGGAAAACAAAACAATCTTGACATGGAAGGAAATGGACTCGCTAGGAATAAGGCTAAAAGGAACTTTTTCCACCATATGAGCTTACTAAATTCAGCCTAACGTTTTTCAGGCCTGGTGCAAATGATCTGCTTTAGTAAAAAAAAAAAATCAGCAGGAATCTCAGAGAAGCAGATAACCTCACCTCCCTTGGCTCGACTCCCGAGAAACTTCGGTTGGGCCAACGTTTTTGATCAGCTCGTAATTCAGCATCACTTCTGTTATCTCAGTTGCATCTGATAAGGTAGCCAGTTTGCAAGCTCAGGACTTAAATTTAACCAAAATTCAGATAGTGGGAACACTGTACTACTTCACTAAGCATTTTTTGTGTGGGGGAGGGCATTTTTTTGAATTCAGAAGTTTTTCCATTTGTTCTGGATATCTTAAAAGCTGTTACTTTTGAGGGCTACTGTAATAACAAAAGTTTTCCCCTGTTACAGCTTAACTTGTAGTGAGTTTGAAGATACAGCCATATATTTTCTTTGCTTTTGCAACTGTGGTTTGAGACTGCCTTTTTTTGCATTTTTTTCCACCTGTGTTTCCCAGTTTATCCAGAACTTTGGGCTTCCTAGTGGTCTCCTATCCAATTATGAACCAAGCCTGACTTTGCGGTTAGACTTTGAGGTTAGACAAGGCGTTCTAAAAGTGTAAGAAGGTGTCAAAATGTTGGTTAGTTGTAAGGTTCAGAGTAATATTTTTCAATCTTGGCAACCTTTAAGATGTGTGGACTTCTGGAAGTTGAAGTCAATATGTCTTAAAAGTTTCCAAGTTTGAAAAACACTAGAGTATTTGATATGCTTTCTGTCCTATGACTTCTGTCCAAATGCTGCAGAGGGGAAGAAAATTACGAGTATAGATTCTGTTTGTGTAGCTTTTATGAAAGAGCACATTTCATTGTTGCATAATACAGTGTAGCATTATCAGCCCCAATTGTTGTGAAATGCTCCTTATTTCCTCAAAGGACTTGTTTGCTTCCTTTTTTTGTTAAACACATTCTTTGAACTTTGCTGCTCTGATTGAGTATGCCGTGATGCAATCAAAGACTGCGTGAACGGAGTTGTAGGTAACCCAGGCTAGTCTACATGCAAGAATGGAGGCTCTTTGTGTATCAGGGTTTGTTTGCAGAGATTCCCTAGGTGAGAGAGGTGGGATCACACCCCAGTCAAAATCCTGAAGTTCCCTGCATGTACACAACCTTTCAGCATGCATATTAAGTAATGGTCCAGATAGTATTTTCTGTATATTAGGAACTGTGAGATAAAATTTGAATTTTAAGATTGGAAGAAGACGCGACAAAGGGATTTTGAACGGTGGTTTTTATGTGCAGGAGGAGAATAAGAATGGGCAAGAAAACCAGAAAGCAGATACGACCTTCCAGTTTGATTTGGGTGTCTTTTCATCTACAAATACGTTTCATGATATTAAGGAAAATAACACTTAACAGCTATAGGTTCACATTCAGTTTTTTCTCATATACAGTGCAGATCACAGTATAATACAGGTCGTCTTTGACTTACTTACTTACTTAGTTATTAAAGTTATATGCCACCGAAATCCGAAGAATTATGACTGTTCGAAGTTATGACGGACCCACCAAAAGCTACTTATAACCTAGTTCCAGAGTTCCGATGGCTGCACACCCATCCACCCACGATTGCATAACCATATTTTGGGATCTTGGCAACTGACTCACCTTTATGGCTGGTTGCAGCATTCTGCAGACCACCTGACTGCAATTTACAACATTGTTTATTGTTTCAGTTCACTGCAGGGGCCGAGGTTAAGATGCTGGGTTTGTCAGCCAGAAGGTCGGCAGTCCGAGTTTGAGACCCAATAATGGGGTGAGCTCCCATTATTTGCCCCAGATTTGACAACCTAGCAGATCAAGAGCATGTACAAATGCAAGTAGATAGATAGGTACCACCTAAATTGGTGGGAAGATAACAGTGTTCCATGCGCCTTGGCGTATAGTCATGCTGGCCACATGACCACAGAAGCATCTTCAGACAACTCTGGCTCTTCGGCTATGAAACGGAGATGGACACTGCCCTCTAGAGTCAGGCACAACTGAAAGGGGAAACCTTTACCTTTACCTTTTGATTATGTCCAGCAAAAATCATCCATGGGAACACACTGATTTGCTTAATGAATGTTGCATTCACTTAATGACAGTGATGTTTGCTTAACAATCACCACAAAAAAAAATTGGGCCTGGTCATGTGGGTGCCTTGACTTAAAACTGCCATGACTTATGATGGAAATTCCAGGCTCCAGTACGAACATAAGTCGAGGACTACCTTTATTCCCAGAAAGCATTGCTAAGGGGTAGAAATTCTGGGAGTTGTACTCCAATATTTCTAGAGTCAGTGTAGTTCAGAGGAAAAGATGTTAGAGAAGAGATCAACAACCAAATCCTTTTTTACCCACAAAAGTTGGACCAGCCACTTTGCCTACCTTACACCATACTTGGGGATCAAATTGGAAGCAGGAGGGTTATGCAGGCTCCCTTAAGCTCTTAGAGAAAACTCGGTATAAATCTAACAAATCACCCCAAAAATACCATTTGGGAGGTTAGTCTTTAGCTATCCGTATTGTGACGCAATAGATCCGTCACATTTGTTGTTTCTCAGGGTTGTATTTTACACCCTTAAGTTTGTTCTGGCCACTTTCCATATCAGCATGCATTTTTTAAAAAAAAATCTGTCTCAATATCTTTACCAATGTATGCATTTTGGTAAGCATTTTTTATTTATAAAGGGTGCAGCAAATTTTGGGTAGAAGGGAATATTGACGGATGTGCAGTTCTAGGAAGTGCAAGTTGAAGTAAATGTGTGTTGAAAGGCAAATCACGTTTCTTGCCTTCCCCTAATTAATGCACTTGATTAACCGAGAGGTGCATTGGACTGGCCACTCTGCCCAATTAACCCTTTTCATTAATCAGTGCTCTCTCAATCCTGCCTTTTAAACAGAGGCCTCAAGTTCTCTATGCTCTGAACTCGCCGTTTTCCCTGCAAATTCACACATGCCGATTCAGGTTTGGGAAGTGAGAGGACACACCCTCGGTCTTGTTATGGAATTTAGCAATAATAGAGCCAAAAAAGGGTAAAAAAGTGGAAACGTATAGGGCTGTGCTGAGTTGGAGGGAATGCTCTTGCGACGCGCATGATGTCATTACAGTTTCTGTTAGGGTTCCTCTGAGCAGCATGGAGATCCTCATCCATGGTTGGGAATTAGCATTCCAGATTTCACCAAAGTCAGCCTTAACATGGTTCGTTCTGTGGGGTTCTTGGCATTCTCTGAACTTGGCTGTTTTCTTGCAGATGTTTAATTGGATTATGAATTGATTAGAGCCAGTTGGGTCTTTTTGGTTCAGGCGCCGGGCTAAAAAGCGAGAGGCTGCGAGTTCTAATCCTGCCTTAGCCATGAAAGCCAGCTGGGTGAGCTGGGGCCAGTCAGTCTTTCTCAGCCCAACTCACCTCATAGAGAAAATAGGAGAAGGAAGGTGTGTTGGATGTGTTTGTTGCCTTGAGTATTAATAATAATATTATGAATATAAATTATTTGTATAAATTATAAATATAAATTATTTGTATAATATAAAACAATAAAGGTGGGATACAAAAATAAAATAACCAGCCAGTCAGCCTAGGTAACACCATCACTGCACTCAACAGTTCAGACCTGATCTATACATATTCTCAGTTGTTGGTCATTCTTTTTTTTCCCCATAGTATTTAACCGAAAACGGAGCATGTGAGTACATTTTGAATCTGCAATGGCTGGAGAAGCAGGAGGCAACACCTGTACATATATGCCTTATGTCTAGGTCCCTTCTCTGCCTCCAAGGCGCTCCGAAAGCACATGCTCCAAACTTTGAGACTGGTGCATTTGTACCACAAAACAAGCTATGAGCAAAGGTTGCCATGTCAAAAATGGTGGACAAGCAGGTTTACGTAACTTAGGAGGAACAAGCAAGCAAGGCTCTCCACTTTCTGCAAAAATTGTAAAAAATAATAAAGCAGAAATAAGAATGAAAGCAAGAGTATTTCCAACAGTTAAACGGACCAATGCGGGAGGGGGCGTTATAGGAGTGGAAACCTCCTATAGGCTTCCGATAGGTAGTGGAAGCCACATTACTTTGCGACAAAAAAGTACCATAAACTCTTAGTCCTTCCCCTGCCTAATTACAAGATATAGAAACTTTATATACAGCTGTCAACTACATCCTATCTGTATTATGAAATGCCACCATACCATCTGCACAGAAGCTGAAGTATGGAAAAGTCTGTGGCCCAGGGAGGCCCTTTTTTACACAATACACAGCGACAGTGGAGTTGGCAACAACGACCCATCTGTGGGGAGGAGGCTTAAAAGAGATTAGCTAAGAGGAATTGTAGGGCTATGAGTAGCTGGCCTAGAAACCAGGAGATGGTGAGTTCTAGTCCTGCCCTAGGCAGGAGAACTGGTTAGTGACTTTAGGCCAGTCCCATAGTCCAGCCCACCTCACAGGGTGGTTGTAGGAAAGAAGATGGGCAGGAGTAGTAGGTATGTTCACTGCCCTGAGTAACTTGTCTGTCATCATAATCTCTGCCTCTGGAAAGCAGCAGCTGAGAGTTAAGTGTCCTCGATCTTGTTAGACTCTGGTTAACACTGATTAGTTAATCCTTTGGTCTGATGCAGCAGCAGCACTCTTCCTTTTATATATTGCTTTAAATTTAGAAAAATGCAAAATACAGACCAAGCTACACTCAGAAAAGCAACATTAAATGGAACAATAAACTTAAAAAAAAAGAAACCAGAAAAAGAAAAGGGGAAAAAAACTGAACAAACGGTAAATAAACATTTACATAATATAAATATATTATAAACAACATATCAATATTTAATACACAATTTACCTTGTATATTAAACTTCTCAGTAGTTACTGGTTTACAATCAAAGCCATACAATACTATAGGATAATCAAGTCCATAATATTGTAAAGTACTCTAAAAGGTGATTTTTATTGCTTCGTCCTTCGATTAGTGGAGAATATAGTCTTGTCCAGGATGGAGAAGTTGCCCATTTTCCCCAAGCCGTTCCTTAACATCTGGAACATCTGGAATATCATTTTCCCCTAATTTCTCAGAGTAATTCTGTTAGCCACCCTCTTCAGTTCGTTGTGAGAGCCCTGTGTGATGGACTTGGCTTGTTCTTTTGTGAGCCAGGCGTAGATGTAAGGAAACTGAAACTGAATATATCAGCTTGCTTGAAATTGGAGGAACTAGGGAGGGAATCGGCATATTCAGAGTGGCAGCTGCTTAAGAAAGTTGTGTGGAGGAATTCGGAGTTGGTGCCCAAAAGAGTGGTTAGCGTAGATATTATATTGTCCATCCGGTGTTGGAAGAATAACACAGGTAATTGTGTTTAGTGACCACAACTGCGACCGGCAACTTGGCTGTTAAGCAAAATGGGCACTAAGTGAACTGCAGATGTGCTTAAGATCTTCCTTCTGCTTTACAGACCTGTGAAACTTGTAAAGGCGAAGATTGATCCCAAAGTTTGTCTGTTTATTTAATTTTGTATGCTGCCCATCTTGCCAAAAGGCATCCTTAGGCGGCTTCCAACCAAGTGAAAACAATGAGGTAGAACACTAAAATATTAAAATAATAATTGGAGATGGGAAGGCAGGCAGGCAGGAAGGAAGGAAGGGAGGGTGGGTCACCCAGGGAGGAGGTTGAGCATTTGTAAAGTTCCTTTGTCATCACCGTTGTAATGGTGAGTGGCCATGAAACGAGGCAGTCACTCAATGAGGACTATCAGTAAAGTCTGTCTGTTCAACTCTTGAACAGAATCTTTCTCTTAGAGCCACCTGTCATCCTCTTCCTTTGAGATCCAGTTGCTTTTGAAAAAAAGGAAATGAGGATCATTGCTCAGTTTGTGCTTTTGATGACCCAGAAAGAGAGTGCCGGCGAGATTAGCGGTCCAGAGCAGGTCTCTTGCCTTGGCTCAGCCTGCTTTCAGGGTGCCTCCCCCCCTTCCTCTTTGCTCGTCACCCAGTCCTTGGTTTGAGAAAAGCTGTGTGCCACTCTGCAAATTACCAAATGATAATATGGCAATGATTGTAAGGGAAATTAACTTTCAGCCAAATGCTTCATTTATTTACTTCCATGTACTTACTCTCAGAGTGGTGCTCTCCTCACAACCTACGCGTTGTCCCAAGAACCCTGCAAGTTTGAGAGCGCAACTTCCTGGTGGACTTCATAAGCTCCAAACTCAGGGTGTCTTCCTTCTTGGGTGGGCAGTAACTACTTACGCAGATTGTCCCTCTTGCGCTATCTTTTCCAACCTGATATTTTGATTTTGAGGGAGACCAAGACTGGATTCTCACCTGGCACTGCATCACAACGTGGTACACTTCCTTGTATTTTGTTTATTTCATTTATATCTCACCTTTATTCTTTTTATAAATAACTCAAGGCAATTAATATAATTTATTTATGAAAATAAATAAAATACTCCTCCTTTCTCCTGTTTTCCCTACAACAACAACCCTTAGAGGTGGGCTGGGCTGAGAGAGAGTGACTGGCCCCGGTAATCCAGCTGGCTTTCATGCCGAAAGCGGGATTAGAACTCACCACCTCGGGGCGACTGTCGTGCCTGGCGGCTGTTGTGCCGAAGGCAGTCCTGAAACTCACAGTCCCCGGTTCCTAGGCCAGCATCTTCACCACTCCGCCAACTTGGATCAACTTGGATCCCTTTCGGTGTGTGCACGAACCCACCCATCGGTTTTGCCAGCCATGGTTCGCAGCTTGCCCCGTGTGAACCAGCCAGGTGGAGCTTGTCAGCAAACCACAGTTACGACACTTGTGACTTCCTGCGGAGTATCAACTCGGCCTGTGTCAAAGCAAACAATGCCGACTTCCTTGGCTGGCCAGCATGTTTTTTTTGGGAACTTGGCATTTCCAGAATGTCATTTTGTGAGTGGATTGACTGGCCGAGATCGTTGTGTTCCCAGCCCCTGGGAAGCCGTGCGGTGTGTGCACAGGCGGTCAGAGAGCCGTCGTCTCAGAGAAAGCAGAGGTTTGTGTTCATGAAATGAAGTGGAGCCTCTCTTATCGGCCTGATAGGCATGGCGCCTTCCTTTCGCCCTTCAGAAGGGCTGCGATCAAAGGCACCGCCAGGAGGTTACCTGAGGCCTGCCTGACTCAACTCCCTTGTGATAAACTCTGGCTCCTGCCCAGGAAGGTACACAGGCGTGTGGTTGTGTGCATTGGGTGCAGAGCAGCGGGAAGAGGTGAACGCCCAGCACTAGTGGTGATCCAGCGATGACAGGCTGGAGGGGGGAGCTCCCCAGCAGGCAGCCCAACCGGTGGACGTGGGGACTGGTGGGTCAGGCCAGTGGCCCAAGGTCAGGGAAGAGAGGCAGACAGGAAGGGAAGATGGGTTGACCTGGGTCGGTGGTTTTTCACAGGCTTCCGAAGCTGAGATTGCAAACTTCAGGGGAGCAGCGGGTGTGCCCCAGAGAAAGCAGTGCATTCGACATAGCCAAGCGTGGCGAGTTAGGGCCGTCTGATCTTCCAAGCACCCCTTGGAGGGGCCTGTTTAGGAGCTGTGGATGAGCTAATCGGTTCTGTCTCTGCATGTCCCAGGACTGCGATGCGGCCGTGGTCATGCTGGGAAGCGGCAAGTGAGGAGTCAAAGCAAGGAGGAAGCCAAGCCCTGGAGATAAAGCAGGAGGTAGACTGAGGAGGGAGCCAGGAGTCAGGCTGGATGAACAAGCAAGAGTTTGGGATCTCGAAAGGCCAATCCGAGGTCAGAGGTCTAGTTCGAGAAGTTTCTGCAGCCATTTCTGGGGTTTAGCACACAAGACAAGGAGAGCAATTACAGGGAGGCTGAAATAGTGATGCGAAATATAAATACCCATTTTTCTGCCTCCGTTAGAAGCATCTCGGTGTGGTTGGAGGAACATCATTACTCCTGTCCGAATAGAGTTGCTTTTCTTTACATGAGGCTGCCCAGTGTGCCTCTGCATGAGCATTGTTCTGGTCCGACTTACTTCCTGGGGGAGGGCAGTTTCTCTGTGTTGTGAAAGCAGTTACACGTGTTTGATTATTTTGCAAATAAATAGGCATTGATGCAGAATGCAAGGCACTGTGAAAAAGTGGAAAAAAAGTTCTCTCGACCCCAGTGAATTAATGACCTGGCATCTGAAATGTTTCAGTGCCTTTTCAAAAGTACTGTCGTGTGGCTAGGCGTGTACTGTATGAGGGCTAGAAACATGGTTGTTAAAAAAAAGCAAACTGACATCCTGTCCTATCTGCTGTTAATTCAGTCTAGACAGATGTTACAGAATCTCCGACAGCATTCAGACGAAGCGATTGCATTCATCGCGATTGATTCCTGACCTTATTACTGCTAATAATTTATCTCTTCCGGTTTCCTTGAAAACTGCCCTTCACTCCTGCCTATCTCTCGCTCCCTCCTTTCTCCTGCAGATAGAACAGGTAGTTGTTTGATAATAAAAATGTAAACAAGGGTGACCTTATAGGCAATAAAAGGTTGGATTTTTTTTTAATGGAGAAACGTGTGTTTGTGTCTGGGGGAGAGCAAATGTTGTGGTTTCTGTGGGTTTTAAAGTTAATGAAACATGCATTTTTGCATATTTTGATGTGGGATGAATCAAGTGCTATCTCCGATAGCATTCAGCAATATGAATTCCTGACATTATTCCCACTAAAAGTTTATCTGTTCTGGTTTCCTTGGAACGCTGCACTTTACTCCTATCCTTGGCCTCTTCCTTTATCATGTTGTTGAAACAACAAGGAGTTCAGACCTTCAACATCTAGCCTTTTCTACATGCGCCCAGCAATTTCACATTCAAAATCTTTCTCAGGTACCTTCAGTTGGATTGAAACGCTGCCTTTTAATTGATGGATCTCCAGGTGAGGGTTCCATCTTCAGAAAATTCCCCTGGTTGCTCTTGCAAAGATTTGAGTCTGTGGAAAAAGATTTCTGTCCTCATTGGAGAAGAGTCTCGTATGACTTAAGATAGGGGCGTCTTTAAAGTCAATCCATATTGCTCGATCATTTTATTGTTTTATGATGTTACAGTTTCTGGTTTTACAGTTGTTGTGAGTCGCCCAGAGTTATTTATGATGGGCGGTCAAAAAGATATATTCAATCACTAAGTCAATTTAACATATCTGAGGGAGGAAATAACTCCTCCTCTTCCACCTCCTCTCTTGCACCCCATTGCCTCTTTTACAAAAGATGTCACAACTCGCATCTTGATAATCTGCACTCTCACATGTTACATCCTGACAGCAAAATTCTCCTCTTTTTAATCTCAAATCTTCAACCACCAAAGGTGGTCTCTCCCATTCACAAGCAACCCTTTTTGCACTGCCTGGCTCAGTTGCCTTACAACTAGTGGCACCCCAAGATGTGCCTGTCAAAGAGCTGACCATAGATCCCGATGAGCTGTTCATTTCCAGCACCTGATGTGGAAAGTTCTGGGCAGCCAGTGATGGGGAAGACGTCTCCTCCGCAAACCTGGAGAAGATCTGCTTGTAGAAGACAACCTTGAGCAACCTGGATGAATAAGCTGAGCCTTGTATGTCCTGGGGGAGGCCTTCTTATTCGGTTCAAGGAGAGCATTTAGGTGTCTGGATGATGAAAGAGCCAAACCGAACTTAACACTGAGCCATATTTCTCCCAGCGTGGATCCTCCAAGAGAGGAGCTTGCTTCATCATTTGTCTTTAACCAGGGTAAATTCACAACCCTGCAGTTTTGGAATCTTTTCAGATGTCGGGAGCCCTGTGGTAAACTTGAGCAAGCATTAGCAGGAGCAGCTCTTTATAGAACGAATGCACCTGATGTGCATCATGTGAATTTAGTGAAGGAGGAGAATACTTATTGTTTGCACCACCTGCCTATAATTTGGAGAGATTCCTTCTCCATAACAAATCACCCCTGCCACATGCACACTTGTGTCAATAAAAGAACAGACTGGGGTGGAGATTAAACCCCAGGTGACAAGGAGGAGATCGGTTGGCTTGCCTGAGAAGATCATTTCTTCTAGGGGCTGTTGTACAGTTCGTTTTAAGGGACACTCAAAGGACATTCGTCCTCCGGGCTGCTTTGTAAAGCATTGCATCTTCTTTTTGGGGATGGGAGAAATCAATGTCCCTTTACTTTGGTCTCTTTGTTTCCTGTCCAGCGTTCTTTTCAAAGTTGGGAACGGTTTGCAAGCATGCACAGTTCCTCTTCTTACTTTGGGGAGAGCGGATGGGGGCCCAGAGAAGAATGATTCGCCTGTTCAGAAGCCTCCTCGAAGTTTTACAGCTGAGGCTTTGAGACGTAGCTCCTCTGCTCCGAGAAAGGATCTGCCTCTAGGCGTACAGCTCTGATTCACCGACCACAGGCCCTGCTGTTTGCACACCATCTTCTCTCCCCACATGTCTAAGCAAGCTTTCTCAGCGTCTTAGGAACATAAACATAATTAGGGACGTGTGCATCAACAAGAGAGCTAGGATAGAAAAGCCTAGGTAGGTTGGATCGCAAGTCCACGTGCTCCAGCATGTTGTCCAAACAATGGCTGGCTAAATACTAACGTTGAGTCCCTTGTGCATTTGCTACCTTTGGAGTTTCCTATTTCTCTGCCATTTGTTTTCTTATGCACTTGGTTTACAGTCTTCATCCAGCTGAATGCCCAACCTGTTTGAAGTAGTTGTTCCCTGGTGGAGAACATGTTGGAGATATTCTCATGAACAAAAGACAGATTTTGCAATGGATGTATAGAAGAACTTGTTTCTCACTGTATAGAAAGCCACTTTGGTCTAGTGGTTAAGGCATCAGGTTAAAAAATGGGAGATTATGAGTTCTAGTCCTGCCTTAGGCATGAAATATGGCTGGGTGACTTTGGGCCGGTCACTATCAGCCCAACTCACCTCACAGGGTGGTTGTTGTGGGGAAAATAGAAGGGAGAAGTCTTAGATATGTTTTGCACCTTGAATTGCTTATAAAAATAATAAAGGTGAGATATAAATACAATAGTAATTTCTCTAGCAGTCTTCAACTTTCCTGGTTTCCCATCCATCCCCAGCATTCAAACTCAAGGGAGGACTAGGAAGATGCCCTTCCAGTTGGCTATATTTGCCTTTGAAGACCAGAGATTGATAGCCTCTGGTCTCCACCTTGGACCAGGCTGTTCGGAAGGTCTTTTTCTTTTCCAACACTCTACTCGACTTGGTGTGTGTGTTTTTAAATTGCTATCTGGTATTGCAGGAACTATGTCTGTTCCTTTCCTCTGATGGTATCCCTTTTTTCCTGCCCATTTTGTTTGCATGGAAATTGCACCTCCAGACAAACAGTAATTTGCCTTGGATGCTTGCCCTTGTTGCCTTGCTGAAGAAGGGAAGGAGCAGGCATGGTGGAGACAAGCAGAGCAATTAACAAGGGGAGCTCTTCCCCCTTCTTGGAAAGCTGGAGATACACCCTGGTTCTCACGCTGTCACCGCCTTGGGGGTGAGACGCCAGGGAGGTATAAATAAAGAAAGCAGCCACCTCATTCCCAGGCACTGAGTTCTCCTGGAGAAGGCCGGCAGGGTTTTCACTCTTGACCCTTCTTGTTGGCTTGATTTGGCCATGAATGCATCATGGGTGTGAGATGATGAGTAGGTATTTTCCCAGCTGCTGGGTTGAAACAAGTTTCTAGATCTGCTTGATGAGTCTTGGCAGTAAACACTTGTGTCTTGAGGATTAGATCTACCTGGGCAGACATATGAGCCATACTTTTTCTTTTTTTCTGGAGACTCAGTTCTTTAGGTTTAGGTTGCAGATGGGAGGAGTGGTGGTCCTCTAGATCTGAAAAAAAATGAGGTCCATGTCTGGAGTGTCATAGATGGTCCATTCCTGGAGGTCTGATGGATAAGTTATCCATGGCTTTTGTCCCAGCCATGGATATCTGTAGTTCAGTTGAACATTTGCTTTGGTTAGAATTGCCTGATCCATAATTCATCCCTGTCACAGGGACAGCAGTTGAGACCAGGATTTCCATTGCTCAGCAAAGTGATTATTAAGTGAGTTGTGCTCAGTTGCATGACCTTTTTCACCGTGGTTGTTAAGCAAATCCCTGCAGTTGTTTAATTAATCATGCGGTTGTCAAGCAAATCTGGGTTTTCCAATTTGACTTTGCTTGTCAGAAGTTGGCTGGGAAGATCACAAATGGTGATCACATACTCCGAGATGCTGCAACTGTTGTAAATACATGCCAATTGCCAAGCACCCAAATTTTCATAATGTGACCATGGGGATGCTGTAACAGTTGTAAGTGTGAGGACCAGTTATAAGTCAGTTAGCTCAGAGCCACTGAAACTTTGAACAAATGGTTCAAAGACTTGTAAATTGAGGACTGTCTTCATTCATCCCCATCAGGAAATCTGGACAGAACTGAGCAGGACACTACATGGAAGTACATCTGTTGGGATTGTTCTGAAAGTGTTCTGTTTATTGACTTAGAGAACAGAGATGCTAACATTGGCCAAATGTTTCTTTCTTTTCCCTGGGGCGCAAGCTTAACATTTTGCAGTCAGGGAGCCCCATTTTTTAAAAATAGTTTCTGCTGCAGGAGAACAGGGACTCAGAGGCATTCCTGGGTGGGACAGGGTCTGCATCCTTCATTTAAATCCCTTTTCCCCAAGAAATTAACCCAGATTTAAACTTTTGGAAATTTGGGTTAAGTGCTTGAGAAGGAGGCCTG
The DNA here is from genome assembly GCA_032468055.1 of Acrochordus granulatus. Lineage (NCBI taxonomy): Eukaryota > Metazoa > Chordata > Lepidosauria > Squamata > Acrochordidae > Acrochordus > Acrochordus granulatus. The sequence goes on along the minus strand of JANHZU010005054.1, from coordinate 2,073 downwards.
AAGTTGCTGTGCTTCCTTAATAGCTTTCAAGTGTTTATAGGGTCAGAACAACATCATAAGGGGAAGGAAGGGAGGGAGATAATTGAGAAAGGGAAGGGAGGAGATCGGAAGGAAGGAGAAAGAAGAAAAGAAACCCATCCAAATGTTATGCAGTTGGGATTGGCTTGATAATTGTTTCCATGATGGCTTTTGAAAGTGCCTCTTCATCTTGTATCATTTCAGATGAAAGGATTAAAATACAGAGCGCAACTAACAATTATATCTAATTACATGTACAGCAACAATGCGTTTGCTTAAACTTAAAACTGAATTGCAGGGCAACGCTTCAGTCACCCATGCCGGTTTCTTGCATCCCAGTGTCTGGAAAAGGTGGTTTCCAACGTTCCTGGAATTGAGTAGCAGATCCAGGCCTGCTGTGGGTGAGTTAGCGTAAGGAGGGCATCTCCATGCAAATGGCAGAGCTGTGTAGTTTTCAAAAAGTATTAGACAACCCGTGCCCTGTTGGGTCATTGTTCCAAAAGTATTTCCTTCCCAGATTCCTCAATGCCTCCAACAGAGCTTCTAATGTACTGTCTTCACTCAAGAAGCTGGGATACAGATGAATACAGCCCATGTTGACCTATGTGGCGGTCAAACCTCAGCACAGGAAATGTTGTATGACATTGTCCATTATGTCATACACGTTTTTATGATCAAGTGTATGTCATAAAACATTTTATCAAATTGAAAATTTCAATTCCATGGAGTCATGGCTGCTGAATGTGGGACACATTCGATAAGTTTGTCCTTTTAGGTATCTTGGCTCAAAAATGGTTACCCTCTGATGCGCCGTTCCACGCAGTTAAAGGTTACAGGCACAAGAGTTTTAATAGGATATAGATTTTTCCACTGTGAAAGAGGCTTCTGCTTTTCTTCCTTATTCCTAGGACAGCTGCCTTCATGTATCTGAAGGGTTGTTACTGGAAAATGGGTTGGAATTGATCAGAGTTGTTCCATAAAAAGGAACAGTGGGTTTAAATTACAAGGGAATAAGTTTGTCTTCATAATAGGAACTGTTCAACAATTTAACATACTGCCCCAGGAAACAGTGGATTTTCTTTTACTGGAGTTGTTGAAACAGGCTCAGTGGGCATCTGGGTTGTTGTAGAGGTAGATTTCTCTGCAGAGCTGGGGTCAGGTTAGGTGAGCTTTAAGGTACCCCTTCCAACTCTTGCACCTAATTCCATAGCTAAGCGGAATTTGGTACGTGAAGAAGCTTCTTATCTATCCTGAAAGCAATGGGAACATTTTTATTTGCTCAGGATGCTGAGAATTTTCTGTTCAAGGAACCCAACCCCTTTGCAGAAGTACAATTCTGCAAGTCCTCCAGGGCAGAAAAAAAAATGGAGTTAAAGTGTACACATTACTTTAACAGAAATCAGATACAGTGGATACCATTTTTCCCCTTGGGGCTTTACTCCCATTTAATGTCTGTTACATCAAGGACTTGTTCATTAAATGGATATTTAACTGCAAATGTTTCCATTTACATCAATTGCAGAAAATAAGTCAATTGACTCAAATAATATCAATTCAAACATAATGGACATTTGGATTAAGGAGCACCCACTTCTTGCAAACAGCCTGTTAAATTTAGATTTGACTGTACTGTTAAACCAGTTAATTCAGTTTTAAATGGGGTCATCATTTTCCTAGTAATAATCACCCTTTTACAATTGCAGAAGATTCAGAAGAGCAGTTTTAGCTCTACAGGGGTGATCGCAGGCCCATAACTTTCCTTCACAGTTGTTGGGAGTGTGCTAATACATGTATCAGTTGTCCCTGTCACAGTTGGCTAGAGACATGAGAGTTGCAGGGCGTCACATCTGCAGGGCAGCCGGTTGGAAAATAAGCTAACATTCCTTGGTGTGTTGTTCAGGTTAAAGAAATGGATCAAGGAAGTTCAGAAGCCCCTATGGAATTCTGCTTGGATGGATGGATGGATGGATATAATAGATCAGTGTTTCACAATCTTAGGAACTTTAAGATGTGTGGATTTCAACTCCCAGGATTCCCCAGCCAGCACACATTTTA